>WKFP01014719.1:0-21692 GCA_011057875.1 Pterocles orientalis | reverse complement strand
TTTTGGTTTTGAGCACTCTTGGAAATTTGTACAAGCCTGAGGACCAAAAGTCTTCACCCCTACCACATACAGCTGTGTACGGTTTTGATGATTAGCAGCTGTTTTGGCATATTAGACCCCATGGTTTGGAGCTCTAAAGGGATTCTAACTTTAGGCTAAAAGTATAACCTTGCTTATGGGTACTCTTTAGCCGAAGTCGAGAACAGTACCTCAAAATGCCTACCTTAGCCACATAGGCTTCAGCCCTGTTTCTTGATAATAATGTGGTCAGGGCTGGGCTTAGGAAGCTTCCTCCTAGACTTAGACTTCTGCTCAGAGCCAAATTGTCGCCAAGATGTCCCAGTTCAGTTGAATACAGGACTGGACTTGCAGCCAGACCTGCACTGACAATGCTGCTTGTGATTAAAGATTTGCTTCTCTGGTGCTCCAGGAGCTTAGTGTTGGCTGCAGCGAGTCTCTCCATAGCTCTGCAACATTCAGATGGATACAAAGAATTAACTTTTACAAGGTTACGCTCCAGGTCTTGGACTATTTATTATTCAACTTCTGAAAGCGGAAGGGATTAAGAGCATCCAAAACAAGAACATTATTTGATCTGAGGTTTTTTAGAGAACCTACTTCTAAGAAGTCTCAGTACCTGCATGGAGCAGCAGAGTTACTGACACTTAGGACTTCTCAGTACTAGGGCTTCCAAGCAATCTGTGAATGACCTGTGTTTACCTTGCTTCTTCTGACAGGTACGTCACCTGCATAAGAACTCTGGGCTACCCTCCCTTTCCCAAGGAAAGCTCAAACCTCAGACACACTGCTAAAGTGGAAGCCAAAAAAGATTTTTTCTTTTGCTTCACAAAATCAAATTCTTTTCTCTGAAGGGCCTATCCTTATTCAAGCAGTAAAGGACATGAAATTTATCTTTTTTGTCCTAGACAGAATGAGAGGTGGTGATTATCACAGACTGGCAAGGAGGATGCCTGTTAAAACGCAATCAGTTTAAAAAATACACCATGATTTATGCCATGATCAGTGGTGTTACTGCTGGAATACTAAAGAGAAATGAAGACAGTCCTAATGAAGGGGAAGAGTCCTAAAGTATTTTCCCCACAAATATGCCACCTTATGCTTACACACAGAGTGCTGACCAGATGTAGAAGAGGGATGTGGGGAGCAAAATACATGAGGAAATAGCAGTATCTTATTACCACTCCAAAAGCATGGACATACCTTTCCAGTTTATTTGCTAGGCGTCTTCGAATCTTTACTTCCTCCAGATAGAGCTCTTTGTACCTTTCCACTTCTGCTTGACTGGACTCCTTTTGAAAAATACTGTCTTGTTGGGTATTTTTGATCCTTTCCAGTTCATATTCCAGATCTCTGATTTTGTTCTTTAGCTGGTTTGTCAGTGAAGTATGATGACTGGCTCTGATTTGTTCTAATCTCTCCTGGGAGGCTGCCTGTGTCTGAAGCAGACAATGCACTTTCATCCACCGCAAAGAAAAAGAGAACTGTCTCCACCAGTCAGTTGTGCATACCCAATTTCAAGGGCCCAGCTTTACTCAGCGAGGCAACTGTGCCTCCTCACTCCCATCAGCAATCAAGGCTGAACCCTAGAGCTACCACATTAAATAATTCTTTTCATTCAGATAGAAGCCCCTTCTTAGCACTGTTACTCATCACAGCTACTAATGAAAGAATACTCTCTATAGGACAGGGTGTATAGAAAAGGATTCTGCAGCAAAATTATGAGGATCCCTCACCTCTACCACCCCAAACCCTCACCCCCCCACCCCATCCTGTCAACTTGGCTGACTTCTTTTCTGAGCGCTTTCCCCTGTACAACGGCAAGGCAGGACCTGCATGTCTGGCCATGGCAAGTTGCAATACCCATGCATGGATGAACAGCAAAAACAAAATCAGCGGACAGCAGTACCCTCCCTCCTCCAGTTGCCTGGAGACTTGCAAAATGGAAGTCTACCTTGGGCAAGCTTTTGATTCAGGGACCCACAGGCACATTACACACACATGGAAGCACTTTTGCCCAATCCTATGCCCTTCTCCCACTGCTCTTCAGGAAAGACAGAAGTACAGCACTAAAACAGAGAATCAGGCACCAAAAATAAAATAGTAAAAAATTATGACCGCTACAGAAGTATACAACAAGAGACCACAAGACAAGTATGTAGTAAGAGACCACAGACACAAGTGAGAATTTCACTTAACCTGCAAAAATAGATTGACTTCTTGTAGTTTTTGTCTTATTTCTTGTCCAGCTCGTTCTTCCATCTCCCTTTTATATTGTTCTACTTGGCTGTGATCCAACAGGTTAGCCTCCAAACGATGCTTGAGGTCAGCCACCTCTTCTTTCAGCTGGCGTTTGCTCTTCTCCAGTTTTTCATGGTCCCCATGCAAGGTGGACAACTCTTCTCGCAAATCCTGATTTTGTGCTTCAAGCTGCATGCGTTTTTTAGATTCTATCTCCAGCTGCTGGGAAAGTTCACCAAGCTGTAGACAGCAAAAAAAAAAAGGGGGGGGGGGAACTCAGAGAGATCTAAAATTACTCAATTTTGCAAAAGTATGTAAAGGGGTTGGCCATCAAGACTGTATTTACCATCTGCTGACTCAGTATTAAAACCAGAGGTGGGGATGGTCTTGGGCAAAGCCATCTTCATACAGTTGTTCAAGTTATGGTGGTGTTAATCCCCTCTCTTCCAGAGAAGGAATTAATCTGTCACACCTAGAAGATGCTGCCACGGCCTCAAGCTGCTGCCAGGCCTGTGCCAGGCCACATTGCTCTCAGACCTGACCCTCACCCACGGACATGATGTCCTGGTAGGACTGCAGACCTGTGCCTCCCTATGGACTGGCCTGGTAATTTCCACTCTTGGCTGACCCCGCTCACTGTCACGGGATCTGTCCTGCTCTTCTCGGTGAGGGCCTGTGGGACTGCTCCCTGACTCATGAGGGCAGGGACCCTATCAGTCTTGTTGCCACTCTCAGCTCACCCTTCATCTACAGGACAGCTTGCCCTTTGAAGTGCTCTTGCAGATACTGCTTTGCACATAATGTTTTCATCTTTACCCATAATGATCGCTACATCAGTATTAGTTCTAGACATCGATTACTGCAACAGTAGAAGAAGCACTAAGAAATGTCAGTCAGTTCCAAAATACAGCCAAGAAGGAAATCAACAGCATGAAAAGAAGTATAGGCAAAGAGTAACACAGGTTTCGAAAGAAAAAAACCCAAACCAGTGCTCACCTTTGTTCTTAATCCATCAACTTCATGGACCATTTCACAATAGCTGTTCTTCATTTCTGCCTGCAAATTCATCTGGGACTCTTTCTCCTCATACACCCTTAGTTTCTTCATAGCTCTATTTAGAAGCCTCTTCAACCTGCACACCAAATTATTCAAGAAAACAATGAAGCAGAGGAATAACTGGCCTTTTTCACATGCTCTCATATAAATAGCGCAGACATGGCTTGCTTCATCTTTAATGTGCTTGACACACCAGGAATTGCTGAGAAAAAACAGCAATCCTGTGTCACACGTCACTTGGAGGGTCCAAATTTCACCTGAAAAGAGGAATAAGAGACTTCCTTCCTTCCTTCCAAGGAAAACAGCAGGGCAACTTGCATTTGCAGTTCTTTTGGCAGCTATTGAAAACTACAGGCACGTGTGCAGAACCACCTTGCAAGAACTAACGTGGGGCCTGAATTTGCTCACGAACAGTTATGTACACCTGTTTTCATGTTCAAGTTCAATAAAGCTTGACTTCTGCTCAGGGATATCTCTTCACTGTACTAAAAAGCCATACATACCTCTCACAGTCCCTCTGCAGTTTGATGTTTCTTTTCATTTCTTGGTCCAGACGCAGTTCGACTGGGTGTTTCAATTCTACCAGCTTCTTCACCTTCTTTCTTTCACTCTCACACTTTCAAAATAGAAAAGATATGTGACACGCAGAGCACAGGAACAGTATCTAGATGCAGTATGTGCATCCAGTGTTTTCCACAGAGAAGCTACAGTATGTCTCTGCCTGTTAGCCATGCTCCACAGAATGCTAAGGGACAGAATTCCTGAGAATGTTTAATCACTTCATGTTTCACATCAAACAGGCCAATACCCAATATCAGACACAGCCACCCCCACTAAAGCAAAGGCCACCCTCTTCTAATGCTCCAAGGAAAAGAGGTGGAAAAGGTGCCAGAGAACACTTTCGGCACTTCCTCTGCTCATAGCTGGGATTATGTCGTTATGCACATCACGGGAGAGCATAGGTCAATCTGAAGCTTTTGTGGGGTCTTCAAGGACCAGCAGAAGAGTGTGATCTTTTGGAATTCTTCAGTGTTTTATTCCCCTCTGCCTTGACCTCTGTCTCTTCTTTCTGGGTATTTCCTTATTCACATGTTGTTCTTCCACTTGGTCTTTTCTCAGCCAAACCAGAGGAAAGCTGGCAGCTGTGTTGACTTTGTACTTCCATTTTTCCTCTACTGAAAAGGAAGAAAGGGAAAGACTACCCTTTGAAAACTGGCTGCCATTTCTTGCTTCCCAAGCATTAGTTCATTTGGCCACCATTTCATCAGTATGGTTTTCTGCAAGGTTTTGAAGCTCTCACTGCCCTGAAAACATGCAGCAGCTCCTCCATACATTGCACTGGAAACATGAAGCCTTTTAACCCTGCCCAGAAACCACAGGGTCAGAGGATGACTAGAAGGAATCCAAGGAAAAAAGAGGGGACCTGCAGCCCTGCTCCATGTGCTCAACGGATAACAAACCACACTGGGAACTCTTCCCATCAGAACTGCTCCAGATTTTACACAAAGATACCCAGCTGGCTTTTATGCACTTCCTGGATGAGCCCCAAATGACAAGATACTCAGCGCCTGAATGGCACGGATAACAGAAAAGGCCCATTGTGTACTTGACAAAAAGGTGGACAGGGTTCTCCTGGGTGTTGGCTGGGTGTCTGGAGAATTTCCTGGACTCACCTGTTCCAAGAGTTCAGCCTTTTCCCTCTCAAGCTGAGCAACGCGCTCTTCAAGGCGGGATCTTGACTTCAGTTCCTCCACCCACATGCTGTGTGAGTCCTTTAACGTCAGAGCCTGCACATTCTGCTTTTGCATCGGTGAAAGCAACAGTGGCAAAGGAAAAAACTAAGGTGACTGGAAGGACAACACTGCAATAGAATGCAGTGCCTTAAACGGAAACAGTTCTGAGCCCTCCTCTCCCCATCCCAGAGCTATGGTGAAGGCTAATGCGGAGTATAAAACACACCTCAGGAAACACAACCATGAACAGTAATAGGAGCTGGTGCAAAGAATGAACACTCCAGAAGTGACAAGATGAGGTTACAGCTTTGAGGGTTAAGACAACTCATACACACAGGCGTGCACAAAATCACGCTACAACTTTCTTCCAAAGGTCCTCTGGAGTTCATAATGATGCATATTGTAAAATATGATAATTCCTCTAGTGCCCACTACAGAAAATACCCTATTCTCATGGCTTCTGTAACAGCTGTACATCTCCTGAGAGCAAGAAAATCTTTTCAAATTGTCAATCCTATTTATGCTTCTACCCAAAGGGACAATGCCCAACATGCACCCGAGTGGAACAGAACTTGCTGATTCAGATAAAGAATGGAGGCTGACTAGATGCTTTAAGTAGCATTCTGTAAGGAAAATATGCCTCCTCATCTACAGAAAATCACTAAAACTTTATTACAAAGACTTAGATAAATATCCTCGGGGTGTAAAACTGTCCTTACAGAGCAGGTAAAATGCTGGGTCTTATGACAGAAGCTAACATGGTCTCAAGGCCAAGCTCTGACAAAGCTGCAAAGATAACATGGATGTCCCAAATCCAGTCTCCTCTCTCAGCTTTTAACCACAGATCTCCCCCCCTGCCCACACCATCCACACCATCCACCATCTGCCATGGTTTAACTCCAGTAGGCAGCTAAACACCACACAGCCACTTGTTCACACCCGCCGGTGGGATGAGGGAGAGAATTTGTCAAATGAATCATGCTGATAAACCCAAGTATTTTGAACAACACCGCACAGATACAAAACACAGCAGCATGCGAATGAGGAGATTTACAGCCTTTTCCCTTGAGGGTCCCTTGCCCTAAAACCGGAAGGGTGTTTGTCAGCTGAATTGTGCCTGCACAATCCACTTGATCTTTTCATCAATTACCTGCACACAAAAAATTCAAAGACTAAACCAGGCATTCACAGAAGCCAGTCACATACCTGATGGTGGTTGTAGTCCTCTGCCGCTGCCTGTGTTTTCTGTAAGCCAGTTATCAAGTTTTCGAGGCGATTATGAACCTAGAGAAGCATTAAAAGAAGCAAGACGACATACTATGACTTTCCAGGCTGAAGTTTACATGTCATTACCAAAAATAAGTATTACATACACCTCTTCATTCCTGCTGTACTTACACCCAGCACCAATGATGAAAATGGCCTTAGTCTGATACCACTGTAAAACTGTTAGCAACCTCTGCCTCTGTCATTTGCTTCACAAAGACAGAACACCATGTGGGACACAAAGAATTTTCAAAGAAAACAAGCAGGAGTAGCTTTTCTCATCCACAATATATTTAAAAACCATTCCCTATTCACCAGAGGGAAGGACCAGAGTCCTGACTGCCTTCCCTCTTCTCTTGTCAGTATCAGTACACCAAAGTTCAACCTTCATACATAGTTATTTTCAAAATCTCTTCAGCGCCAATTAACAACTACAGTTGTAACAAGGACCCTAGTTCACTGGTTACAATACAAAAATAATTTGCTTCATACAGTCCACCAATGAGAGCACCTTATCTGAGATAAAATTAAACACTGCATGGGGCCACTGGGAAGAATCACACGTAATTCTGCAAATGGTGTTACAGGCATTCGACTTCATTGTTTCATGAAAATAAACAGACACAAAGAGGCCACAGCAAAAACACTCCTGCACAGCAAAAGCTCTGAGGAGTATAATTGGTGTTCTAGTCTGATGATGCCAGTCAGGCCTCCGGCACAAAGCAATTAGCATCAATACTCCCTGTGGAACTTCCACAAGTAAACTTGATGAACATCTTTAATGATAGACATTGCAACAAGTGTCTGAAGCAGCATCTGATGTCGTGACAGGTCTAAAGCAGACAATAGTTTTACCAGTGTATTATTGTCAAATCCTTGCCTTTCTAAGCATTAAGTAGGACTTGCTACAGTAGCATGGGAAAATACTCAAAAGCAGAAAGCTGGGGAATGGACCAGGTTGCCTTCAGTAGAACATTTCCCCACAGAAATGGACAACTAGGCTCAGGAGCTCAGAAAAAGAGAAGCTGATGACTAGCTTACTGAGGCAGAGGCTTGCAGATCTGTCTGAAGGGCTTCAATTCTATTGCTTTGTTGCTGGACTGTGGCTTCCAGTCTGGCATTTTCAATTTCAAGGCTTAAAAAGAAAGACAGGTCTTATTATGGAAATCCACCAGAGCACCAGTTCTGAAAGAACAGTGTGAAATTACATATTCTAAGACAAAAGCATCCTTCAAATTCCTGTATTAACTTCCTGTGATACAACAAGGCTGTCCTGTCGTTTTCCCACAAGCCCAGATAGTGACAGACACCTCGCTTCCCTGTGCTTTTCTCTTACTGTTGCACGTGTTCTTCCAGTTGCTTTATAGTAGCATTATGCCCAGATGATGCCAACCGGAGGTCCTGCAGTTTCTGGGAAGAAGCTATTATTTCTCTTTCCTTCTCATCCAAGGCAGCCTTCAAGTCATGGACACAGCGCTCAGACTGAAGATGCTGTTCTTCAAACTCCTGCAACTGTAAAAACACAGCAAGAATCCATAGTAGTCTGGTGCGGAGTCAACTGCTGCTGAAGAATGAAGGATGCGAGTACTGCACATAGCCCCGACCCAAGAACTGGAATTATTTCAAGTGCATTCAAACCTTTTGCTAGGCAAATGAACACAAACTGTGTTACTTCATCATCTTTCAGAGCGGCCTTTCCCATCCCTCCACTGATTGCCTATAGCACGGTTCTAAGCACCGACACTGCCCCTCCTCGCCTTTCAGTGACTCTTGACACTCTATGTATCCGCTTGCTTACTCCTCCACTGAAAACATGAATTTAAAAGGTCATCCTTCTCCTAAAATGACTTCACAACTCCCTCATAAGGTGATCTAAGATGAGTTGTCTTTCAGAACTCCCAGGCCTCTGTACTTCAGTTTTTGTAAGAACACTGCAGAGGGCCATCCCCGCCTCAGGAAGCAGCTTACAGTTCACTCGCGAGAAGGCTGCTTAGGGATGGCAAATTCCAGCAGGGCCAAAGAAGGGAGGTGGAGATATATGCAGAATAAGTTACAAAAGTGTTCAGAAATGACCACGTACTACCTGGTGGCGGGGGGGTGGGGTTGGACTAGAAGCATAGAGAGCGTAAAAAGCACAAATGCATCGGTCCACTACTGTTACTGTTCTTCAGAAATCAGACAATCTGCTTGGCCAAGCCAAATGCAATAAGCTATAGACACACCCGTTTATTTTGCAAAGCACCTGAGCAAATACAAACCTTTGTCCAAATAAGAACATAGTGTCCTCACGTCAAAGACCTTCCAATCACAGGCACCAAGTTTAGAAAAACAGTGCAGTTCATTCACGTATCATTAAATCTATCCTGTTGAAGTTTTTTCTAGGTTTTAGGACAACATTTGCTGCTACTTGCAACAGCGACCCTCAGACTTATTCATATAGACATTACAGACATTACGTACCCTGGCTTTAACCTTTTCCAATTCTTTTTGCAAGTGCAGCTTTTCTTCCTCCAGGTCACTGCGGTAGCGTGTAGTAACTTCCAGTGAAGCTTCTGACATCGATTGCTTTTTAAGAGCATCAGCAAGCTCCTGCTGCAGCTGTCTGACCATGCCCTAATGAAACAGTTAAATGAGCATGAAGAAAATTGTAAGACTATGAAATATGTTTTTACTTTAACTTGTTTTGCTATACAGTGAGACCTGTCTTCAGATTGAACTCAAAAGTATAAAATTTTGCCTGCCAGCAGCAGGCATCTGCACAGATTATGAGCTCTTCACCTTTCCGAGCTGAGCACCTCCAAAATAGCAGCAGCTGTTCCCGAGGATTTCTGTTTCCTAATACATAAAAAGGCTCAAGTACTATTCTTGGAACGATACACAAGCACATACTGCAATAATCTATTTTTTTTCCCTAACAAAACCCGAAGAAATCCATTATGATGTAACAGCTATAGTTTGACTGCAGACCAAAGGCAGGACTTTGTATTAGATCATTCTTTTTTCTATTCCTGTGTTATACAAATATAACTAAATGATTTCCCAATTAGTCTTCTCTGCAGTTAATGAGTCTAAAGAGAAAGCTTAGGTCGGTGTCTGAAATGAACTTCTTGAGGAACAGGCAGGCCTTTTAGAACCCCCAAAACACATAAATTAACATCTGGACGCTACTAATACTTTTCAATTTTGATAGCAACTTACGGAAAAGCAATATTTTTTGAGCAGTAACATCCCATTTGCCAAAACCTTCCACAATTCCAAGAGAAACACAATAAATTAGAATAAATGAGCATTATTTGGCCCCATGCATATAACTTATACCAAGTACATTTTAGAAACAAAGTAATTTCAAGAACCGGCATATACTGTACCTCTCTTTCTACTTTATCAGTCTCATATTTAAAGACTTGTTCTCTTAAATCAGTACACTTGGCATTTAGTTCCTTGTTTCTCTCTTCCACTAACTGAACTTGTTTTTCAGTATCAGCTCTGAGTTTGTTGAAAATATCATTAAACCGGTCCTGCACATCATTCACTACTTTTTCTTTGATGATCCCCTTGTTCTGCACATCTTCCAGTTGCTGACGGAGTAAAAGGTTTTCACTCTGCAGCTGGGCCAATCGCTCCTGCATCGATTCCTGCTTTATTACAAATTTGTTTACTTGTTCTTTCTCAAGCTGTCGAGCATGATCGTATTCCTTTGCCTGACACTGGGCTTGACTTAGTTCTTTTTGCGCCATTTCTAAAAGCAATGTTTTTTCTCTGAGCATTTGTTTCAACTGGTGAAGATCATTTTCTAGACTATTAGCTTTGCTTTCAGCTTTACTCAGTTGCTGAGACAAGCTCTTGTTGCTTTCTCGCACATCGGAGAGATCATGATGGAGCTTGTCTTGCAAGCGAAGCCATTCATCACGTTCCCTCTGAAATGTTCGTTCGACATCACTTTTTGATGACTGATAACGTTCAAGTTCTTGAACAGTAGTGTTCAGGCGGGAACGAAATGATTCAATTTCTGTCTCTAGTCTGTCTTTGCTTTCTTTTGTCTGCTCAAGTTTGGAAGTTAGCACTGCAGATTCTGTCTTTAGCAAGTTCAGCTGTCCATTGTACTGAAAAACTGTTTGTGTTAAGGCTTCCTCGTTCAATTTAAGTTCCTTTTTTAGATCTTCATTTTTCTCTTTCAAGGTCTCATTTTCCTCTAAATATTTTCCTTCTTCTTCCTGGTGCCTAAGTCTTACTTGATCAAGTTCTAGTCTTAGCATAGCAATCTCATCTTGTAATAACTGGTTTTTGAACAACAGATCCTTTTCTCTCTCAGTGTCGGATTCCTGAATGACAGGGAAAACGAATAAATAGCCAGTGGGGAAATTAATCTACAAAACCACTTCAGCATCAGTCTGTGCTTTAACATTTCTAATACTGAAGCATGACTTCAAAGTTGAGACTGAAATTTCAGGTAATACGTAAGGTACTCTATGAACACATGCACATATACAATGCATGCACACACTGGAAATGTAACATACCCTCAAAACCTAGATGAACATCCCAAAAATACAATGCCTTTTTTTTTCTTAAACCAGCAATCAAATAATAAAATTATTTAAAATATCTCAAGTATAAAGCTTTTAAAATGACAGTGCTTTCTTGTATGTGCATGCCTTTAAAATATGCCCTTTAAGGTTAATTTGTCCACGTAACAAATCTGGTAAAAACAAGGCCAAAAAGGGTATTCTCGGGACATTTAGCAAAATTGCAACAAATATAAATGCTATCTTTCATCAGTTGTCAAATATCTTCTTAATACTGATCTTTTGTATTATTGAAAGTTAGCTATACAATTCAATCATCCCTGGCATGCAATAGTCCTGTTATTTCTTATTATATATATAGCTGTTTGCCACATAAACAGGTTAACCCTACAACCACGGCAAAGACCAAATAATTCTTCCAAGCACTGCACATTCTTAGTACATTCAGTAAACTCTTTTCAAGATTTTTTTTTTATACAATGTTTATGATTCCTTTTCTCCTCCAATTATTCTAACTCATAGAGAGAGCTTAAGTCATTACTGATACTCCTTCATAAAATTTTAGTATGTAGAGGTGGAAAAGAAAGGCATACTTGAAGTTAGTTAGTTTGAAAGGGGAATAAATAATGAAAAAAACAAGTAACAGGAACACAAAGAGTGAGCATCAATTTTCCTGGTAAACCTTGACATAGCTAGCTAGGTGTTTCACTGCTAGAAAACTTAAAAAGTGATGATAAAATGTCTATGAAATGAAAAATAACAGACAGTTTAAAAAGCAGGGTAAGAAGTGTCTTCTATTAGTCTCCTACTCGCACATGCAATTCAGGTACATACAGGATGGAAGCTGCTTTCCGGAACTTTTATAGACACAAAGCAAAACAGAAAAAGTATTTACAGTTAAGTTACATTGGTGAACTGCAAATAATCCATCAAGAAGCAGACAAAATTATACAAGATTTATTATTACCTTAGAACAAACATGGTGATATTTAATTTAAAAAAATCTGCTTACATCAGAATTTTTTCCTATAGTTCTTCGTGTCTCTTCTTCTAGTTCCTTCTGTCTCCAGAGGTGGTTGTTCAAAATTCCTTCTTGTAGGGCTCTTGCACTCTTTTCCTGAGAGAGTTGCCTCTGTGTTTCACCATGCTCTTCTTCCACCTACAGTAATACAGTTAAACTACTTGCATCTTGAAAAAAATCGAAGCTAGCAATATGTTCCCATGATCCTTTATATTTTTTCAAATATTTCTGCAACCCCACAGTTATGACAGTCCATCTATAAATAATAAATTTTAATTTTCTTCTGAAAACTACGAAATAGGGAATGTTTTAAAGTAGTTTAGAAAAATAACTCAAATTTTAATTTGCCTGAAATACAAATGAAATCTGAATTTTGAAAAAGGAGAAAAGGAATCACGAACTTGCAAAGAAATAGATGATCTTTTGAGGTCCCTTCTAATCCCTAACATTCTGTGATTCTGTGAAGCAACTGTTCTAAACTGTCCTCAAAATCTGGCAATAGTTATCCAATGCCTCTTCCAGGAACAAAATACAGCCTTCTTTAGGCACAAGTGTTTAGATCATAATTTAATATACCTGTTTCAAAATCTTTCTCAGTGTTATTAACTCCATTTCTAAATTCCTTGAGTGTAACTCAAGTTGCTGTTTCTCCTCCAGCTCTTTAGAATATTGATCATCTTTCCTTCTGAGTTTTTCTCTTGTTTTCTCATATAGTGTTTCTACTCTGAGCCTCTTTTCCTCCTCTTGTTTCAAAGTAAATCTGGGATTTAACAGAATATTTGAGAAATTAAAAACTGAAATAAAAAGCAGAAATTCCACACTCTGAACTTGCAGAGTCAACTTAAACCACAAAAAAAGGAAAACATTTCAGATTTCATATTCTTACTGGATTTAATTTTTAAAGACTTCTAACTTCATTCCATTATCCATGCTATCAGTTGTACAAGATAGGCAATAAACCATTGAGCACTTTATCCTTTAAGTTTTCACAGGTAAATATACAGTAGTATGCACATCTCTATAATTCTTAAAAAATAAAAAAAACTTCATATTACAGACGCTTCATTCAAAAGGAGTTTGTCTTATTAAAGCATCACAAACTTTTACTATGATTAATATACATTTTCTTAATATGCTGAGCATTGCCTAAATATTACAGATTCAGTGACTACAAATAATACTGATGAAGCAGCACACCATTTATGATAGACCCAACAATTTTTTAGCAAGCCTTCTGTAAGGCTTCTTAAACAACTGCTGATCAGAAGAGCAAGCAGTTTCTATTTACTCAAGAATGAGGCCAATGTTCAAAAATAGATTTAGAAATGTATAGAGTTTAAGCTTAATAATATTAAAAATAGTTTTAAACCTCAAGAGATCTACATCTGCAATAAACAACAGCAATTTAATTTTGAAGCTAATTTATAATGAAAGCCATAGGGAATGTCAACTTCTTCATTATCTGAAACAATCGGCAATAAGCACCACCATGGACCTTTTTTTTTTTTTACCATGTTGTGTCCACAGTACTCAAACAAGAAAGCAGTTTTATGTTTGATTATTATTTTGAATATTTTTTCTGATATCCTTGCAACGCTAAATAAGAAAAAAATCAAGTATTCAAATAAACAAACAAGCAAACAAATGTTCTAAGCTCTGTTCTGAGTTGTGTTCTGGAGCTTTACAAGAATTCCTAACATTATACACCAACAGAAGTTGCAAAGACAAAATAAAAAAATACATATCTTATATAAAACTCATTTTTCCATACATACTCTCTTGTTCTCTTCTCCTGCTATTTAAAAAATTTAAAACAACATCCAGAAGATTTTACATGGAGCTTATATCCAGCCATTTCCCTGCCCCAGATATTACGTCCTTTATTTTGTCCATGGGATTGAAAAAATGCAAACCTAAAAGACTAGAAACTTCTCATCCTATTGCCTGTACCATCAGCACCTTCAGGAACACTAACACTGACAGGGTAACACATTACCAGAATGCAAGGTTACCTACTTAAGGCTTTGGATATCGCTTTTCCATTCTACTTCTTGGTGAGCCAATATGGATTTCAAATCTTGAGTCTCTTCTGCTATTAACTGTGACGACTCCTTTTCACTTTCCAGTTTCTTTACTTCTTTCCAGACAGCTGTATACCGATTTTTTTCACGTTCTATTATTTGTTCATATTCAAGAAGTATGTTTTGAATTTTCAACAAAATAGCAGAACCTATTTTGAGATAGAAAAGACACAAAGCTGCACGTAAACACAAGTACTTTCCGACGCATCATTATTTTTCTCTATTGGGTGTAGGTGGCAAGGTTTTGGTAGAGGGAAGACTGCAGTTAGTGGGGAGGTCTCTGTGAGAAGAGGCCAGGGATTGCCCTGTGCTGGACACAGCCAGTTCCAGCAGACCCATCGCAGGGCACAGCTGAGCCTCTCAGCCCTACTGGTGGGACCTCAGGGAAAACATACTTAGGAAAGGGCAAAAAGCCACACCGGCAGAGGAGAAGGTGAGAAGAATGTGAAAAACAGCCCTGTGAACACCCAGGTCAGCGAAGGAGGCGGAGGAGGTGCTCCAGGTACCAGAGCAGAGATTCCCTGCCAGGGAGACACCATGGTGGAAGAAGTATTTCCCTGCAGCACCTGGAGAGGACCAGGCTGGAGCAGATATCCACAATGTAGTGCTGTGGAGGACCCCATGCCAGAGCAGGTGGATATTTTCTGAAGGACCTACAGCCCAGGGAGAGCTCAGGATGGAGCAGATTTTCTCTGAAGGACTGCAGCCCACGGAAGGATTTTCACTGGATCAGGGCAAAACTGTGAAGAAGGAGCAGCAGAGGGAAACTGCTATGTCCTAACTGCTGACTTCAGCCTCCCTGTGCTGCCTGGGGAGGAGTAGGAAGTTGAGCCTGAGAAGGGGGTGGTGGAGAGGTGTTATTTATTTTTTTGTTGTTGTTTTTCACTATCCAAATTTATTTTAATTTGTAACGAATTAAGTTTCCCTGAAGTGGAGTCTGTTTTGCCTGTGACAGTAACTGGTAAGTGATAACCCTGCCTTTATATTGTTCCTCAAGCTTTTTCATCCTGTTTTGTCCTGTTGAGGAACAGCAGTGAGAGAGAAAGCTGTGTGGGAATTTGGCCTTTAGCCAAGGTTAACCCTTACCTAATGAAACTTTAGCATAGTTTTATAGACATAGTAAGTGACACTTACATTTTTATAACGTTATGTGTATATATGCAAGCATCTTATGACAGCTGTTGGTGGTTCTCTTTTTTGTTTTTTTTTGTTAGCTTTGTTTTTTTTTTCTAAGCCATTATTTTGCTGCACTGTTTGTCATTAGCTATTGGAGGGATATAAAGAGGAAAAAGAAGATCTTGCTAACTTTTGTTGACTGCATTAGAAAGAGCTGAACTGTACTTTCCAGGAACCTGCTTCTCCAGCTCCGATTAGACAGAGAACTGATGATAAAGTAAGGCATGTTTGCTGACAATACAGGCAGACATCTAAGGTTAGGTGAGATAATTTCACATCTTTAGAGGCGGATCTCTAATCATAAAAGAAATATTAGACAGAAATATAAAACTAAAATACCTGGGCGTGCACATAAAGAAATCATGTTTTAAAAGAGAAACTTGCAACAGCTGAGAACAAAGTGACTTGTGAAAACATACCTGTATGATCCACATTAAGCTGTTCTAACAGCAACATAGCCTCTTTGTAGGTTGAAGTTGGTAATTCGACATCCTCTGAAGTTGTGTCAGACGAGCGAGTTAAATCAAGGTCATCAGTTACATCCTTTTGCATACTGACCTAGAAACAATAAGGTATTTTCTGTATACAACTATATAGTATTACAGATCATTAGAAATGCACGAATGATTCATTCTCTCATTCACAGCCTATTTATTTGGCACAAATACGATAAAGTTGCATACTAGCAGCAATTTGTGCATCTGGTTGATGACTACATAAATGCTGTTCCCATCTAAGTGATTAAAAGCTGGTGCAAACTATTAACCAAGAAACCAATTTTACAGTACCTTGTTCTTTTCAATCCCTGTTTTTGATGCAGCTCTGGAAAACAGAAATATATTTCAGTACTGGAATACTTATATTGCATTATGAACAATATCTAAAGTTGGTCTGAAAACTTAATTTCAGAAGTGAATTAAACTAAAATTTAATATAAAAATTTGTAAGATCTAATTGAAGACTGAAAAAATCGTATATTATTATGTCTACTGGGAGGCTATTTTTTTCGACAAGATATTAAACAAACAGTTGAAATAACTGTTCTCTGCACTTCACTCAAAGTGACAGGAATCTCACAACTACAGATATGTAGATATACAGATACAGTTACACGCATTCCCTGTTTAGTACTAGAGGTTTAGTTCTCTTCACTATTGAGAATCCCTAACAGGTCAGAGAACCATAATTTCGGATTCTCTAGTGTACTGGGGCAGGCTAGGATGGAGTTAGTTTTCCTCACGGCAGCCCACACAGTGTGTGATTTCTGACCAAAACCAGTGTTGATAACACACCAATGTTTTATCTATTGCTGAACAGTGCTTGTGCAGTGTAAACACCTTCTGTTTCTTACTTTGCCTCCCACACAAGTAAAATTGGGGTGGGCAAGAAGTTGGGAGGGGACACAGCTAGTGGAAAAAAAAAAAAGGCAGAAAAAACCTGAGATACCTGCAGTGAAAGAGTAATATTGCTCTTCTATAAGTCTCTCCTCTCCCTTTTATAAATATAAAATATATATACTTATATGCGCACACACACTCAGATAATTCAGAATTTGTGCACATCTGACCTTATCATTAACTTGGCTAGTACATTCAAAGCTCTCTAAGCAAAAAGGAGTGCTTTCGAACACAAAGGCCATCAGGTAGTGTTGTCACACAAAAGAACAAGATTCACAGGCTTACAAAACTTACTTTTAGCTTTCAGGTCAATTTTTATCATTAAGTTATATTTATAAGATTCCTTATATTCAGTACCTTCCTTCATCTTGAGATGTTTCACTGGCAGTGCTATCATCCAGCACTTGAAAATTATTCCCACTGGAGGAACTTATCTGCTGATTAGCCTTCTTTGAACTCTGTCTTTTCTTTCTCTTGGCAACTTTGGCATTCAGGGCAAATTTACTACATTAAATAAAAAGAAAAAAATCACCAATAGAGTGGCTTTATATAAAATATTTCTGCAAAACAGACATACTTAAGATGATGTCCAGAAACAACAGAGATTAAAAATATCTATGATAAAACACAGACATGACTCCAAACATCATGGAAGATAATGAAGCATTTAAAAAAACCTTCCCCTAGGAATGAGGGGGAAACAGGGAATCTCGGCTAGACTCAGGTAAGCTGGAACATATCTAATATCCCCATTAGAGGAAGTATCTAGAGCAGAGACTCCTTTAAAGGACAGACAGGAAAACAACTACTGCTTAGGGTTACATAAAAATATCTGTGACTTCTCCAAACTTTTCAGATTGTTTTGAAACCAAATTCCAGTGGATTTCCTTTTTTTGAATTCTTTTTCTTTTTTTTAAAGCAGGCAAGAAATCTGAACCTCTATTATGAGCTTAGATTTTTCTAAATTTTTTTTTCTTAAAGTTTTGAGAAGCAGTGGACCACTCAGTATGGCTTTCAGCATTGAGGAAACTGCTTCAACTATTACAATATTAGAAAAACCTAAAAGATACTTAAGTAGTACTACAAATAAGAATAGAGATTATTTCCTTAGTTTACCCTTTCATCTGCATTTTAATCAATTTTGATCTCTCTTCAGATGAAAAATTATTTTTGTTTTTTTCTTCTACAGTGTTTTCATTCTCCATTTTCAAACAGTCATTCTTCCTTAGAGTAACGTTTTGTTTCATTTGCTGATCAGGAACGTTGCTTGCTGGTGTATTTAATTTATCAAGATCCTCCTGTGTTGCCACTGCCTGCCTTTTGGAACATCTTTCTTTGCTTTTTTCCTTCTCAACCTACAAAAAGAAAGTCAAACTTCATATATTTCTCAATATTTCTAGAAGAGAGAAATACCATATCCAACATTGAATAATTGAGTTTACCTCTGAAATAATGCAAAATGGAAAAAAAACCCTTTTTAATTCATATAGGAAAGCATTTTCACAAAATTACAGTACAAAGTATATCAAGACACTGAAAGTAATTCGAATTCACTCATGATTACAGATATATATAAAAAAAACCCTTAGAAAGAAAACAATACCTTAAACCTGTTTTACCTTAAACCATGAAGTTAAAACACGAAGTACAACAAAAAAGTAAAAACACTACTGATGGACAAAGAGAAGGACTACACAATGCTGGTTGTAAAAACACAGAGAAAAAAAAAAAAAAAGTTTGATGGGCTACTATTTCCTTAATAGGGGCATGGGGGAGAAGAGACCCCAAACCCACAAGCAGAAATGGTTTCACAGCAAACAGGAATTTTAGTGAAAGACAATGGAAACACACCATGCAGAAATCACACCAAACGAACAGATTAGTGAAGACCCTGTTCAGAAGCTATTTTCATTCTTTGATTCAGAATCAGAACTGATGTAATTGTGTGCATTACTTTTTACAGCAATGAAACGATTATTTACACTGGAATTGAGTGCCACCGATTGTTAAACTGGAACAATAATGTATTTTGTGTTCTCCAAAAACCTTCTAATTACATAACGCAGAACGGACAGTTCTCCACTGCTCTCTTTATTTATAAGTAATGTATTTCCATTAAAACAAAAATGAATTTGCACTAAGCATCTTCCCTTAATGATGAATAGCTAAAGTGAACAGGACCATTGATATGGAGAAAGACTAAAGAATAAGGAGTAGTAGGTGAACTTCTACCTCTTTTTGCAGCTGTACCTTCTCTTTCTCCAAAGCCAGGAACACTATTTGCAGCATTCCTACCTTACTCTTAAATCTTTCTATATCTTGTTTTAATTCTTCATCAAAATTCCTTTTCAGCATGCCACAAGATTGCTGTGCATTTGCAAAAAGACTGTCAAGTTCTTTTTCTCCTATTTTATTATTGTCAATAAGGTAGTCCCTGGGAACATCATGAGTAAATCTAGAGTCTTTTCCAAGTTTCCCTTCTGTTACAAAAAGTGCGTTTTCATCACTTGTAGAAACAGGTCTTATTTTCGGAAGAACATTAGAAAAGTCATCCAAAATACTTGTTTTTAAGCTATGTCTCAGGGAGTATTCTGGACTTCCCTCTACATTTCTACTACTTCCATTTTCATTCTCTTCCATTTCCATAGCAGGCACTTTCTTTTCCTCTCCTTTTGCTAGAGGCACCTTTGTATTATCTGTATCGTTCGTGCTGTCTTCATCTGCACTCCAGGTATCTTCCACGTTTGCATTTAACTTATTTTGATCAGGAAGGACACCAAGACTTGGAATTAGAATTTCCATTTTGGGTTCTTTTCCACCTAGCATAAGTTTAATATCTCCAATTTCACCTTTACTTTCTAACTTATTACTTAATTCTGTCACACGAGATAAAACAACATGAGAACTTTTCAATTCTTCACTGAAGTTGTCTTCTGACATTTCTTCCACACAGGAAGTAGTTTTTCCAGTTTCACTACTTTCACCAAACAGCTGCTTCAGCTCTGCTGTAATGTTTTTAAAATTTGTTTTCAATTCCCTTTTCTCATTTTCAACCCATATTCTTTCATATCTTTCTTCCCAAGGTTTTAGACTTAATTGCTTGTCAGCACTGTGTGATTCATCATTTTCTGTTAGAGCTTTCTGATGTGAAATTTCTGCTTTGTCAGTCTGATTTTCACGTGCTGTTTTTTCTATCAAGTTGGTAGTTTCTAAAATATGTTTATCCTTAAATAAACACGTACATACAGAAAGATTACCAAAGAAAAGGAAGTTACAGTTAATCTAGGTGATTTCTGTTGCAAACTCATCCTATCGTATAACAGAAATAATAGAAATAAGACATTTTGAAAGCAATTGTTTACAATAAAAATCAAGGGATACTAAATTAAAGGTTCTCTGAATAATCGTTTCCTTAAAAACAGAAGGACATGCTTGAGAGACAACAGTTTTTCTCGGATTAGATTTGTCTGGACATTAGGGTTGCTTTTACCTTTTAGCCTCCCTGCTTTCTCTAACTGGCGGCATCTGTCATAAAGCAATTTATTTTTTCATGTTTTATTACTTTAATACCATTTTTCATTACAGCTGCCTACATTTTCCCACTCTCCTTCCTCCATTTTCGGCTCTGTGGCATTCTACAATCCTCTGCCAGCTGAGGTAATACAATGTGAATGAACATAACAAGCTTTTATGGTCCACAACAAGGATTATTAGCTAATTTAGGATTATTTCTTCATTCAAAGTTTAGAAATATTAAATTTCATTCCAAGCTCCAAAGAAAAGCGTTTATTAGGGAAACCTGTCCATTCGTGCCCTTATCCCAAGGATCAGGAACCCTAGCTTGCATGAAAACTAAACCACGCCTCAGCCCCACACAGTCTCGTCAGGTCCCTGACCTCATGCCATGTTGCTCAACAGTTCTGACTGCTCCTGCCACGTGTCACTCTCCTCCCAACAGGTTCCCTCACCACAAGCCTCCTTAGCTCGTGGTCCCTTCTAAATAGGGCCTGCAGCCTTGGTGTCCATATGGACTAAGACCAACCAACTCCTTGCTCTCTTTTCTTGTGAGCCAGGCCCTTTTCTCCCACTGCAAAAAATTCCTCCTTTCAGAACAGGGAAGGAGCACCTCAGCCAGCCACCATCTGTCTCAGCCTTTCATGGTGTCTGGGTGTGAGGTGGAAATAATGTGCTCCACTGTCCCTTGAGGTGTTACAGAAGATTCCAAACCCCTCTATCCAGCCCTGTCCCATATGCCCAACAAAATCAGGATGCCTGCCTTATTGCCCTCCAGAAGGCCCTCTGAAAAACAAACCTTTACAACTGCTTACTAACATGGCCAAACAAGGCTGTACTTTGCAGAGGCAGGGAAAGCATCAGGAAGGTCACCAAATTTCAAGGGTTTTTGTTTGACCTTCCTCTTACAAAGGGGAAGATCAGGCATGTTTAATCAAGCAGATGAGCAGATTAGAGACAAATCTCCCTCTTTAACTTTTGCATAGGGGAAAAAAATGCATTTGGCCTCAATGTTTCGCAGCACCAGACAAGAGGAAAAACACTGGTCAAAATTTAAGCAAACCAGCTGGAAACAAATGAGCATGACAGCAAGTATCCAACATAATGACAAGGATTTTACTCCACTGTAAAAAGACTGTATCCAACTTTACTTCAGACTATAACACAACGATAATCTTCAGGACTCTTTGTTCACCGTTATTCACCGACTGGTATGTTTGTTTTACTTTAGCGTATAATACTATTTACCGATTCAGACTCTAATTCAAAGTATTTGGTTTTACATACCGACACCCCACAGTTTTCAACAGCACCCTTGATGTCTTCTTTTTCAGCTGACGATGAACTTTGAAAGGTAGATCCTGAGTTCTCACCTACAGTGAAAACCACATATTTTTATAACCAGCAAGACTTCAATTTACACCCAGAATGCATCTTGAACATCATATTTATGACAAAAATCTTAACACAACAAAATAACACAACTCTTCATACTTGTAAGCTCCTAGAGATAAAATTACCATAATACAGATTTAAGATGCATCTGTGTGAGTTCCTTTCTTCCAGGGCATTTAACTTTTTAATGTATAAAGGAAATTGTCTGAAAATCACTATAAATGGTCACAAATAAAACTACTCCTATGTCTTGGGGGGGGGGGGGGGGG
>WKFP01014718.1:167340-198492 GCA_011057875.1 Pterocles orientalis | reverse complement strand
TATTATATGATATATATAATTTTATAATGTTAGAATATGTATATTATAGTTATAACCTGATCTAATATAATAACCTTAATAACAACCCTGATAACCAGCAGGTTGCTAATTTCCATTGTTGCTGGTGACAGTCGCATGCTCAGACACTGCTCACTTCTTCACATTTGAGTGTCAATGAAGGCTGCACAGGAATCATTATTTACACGTAGCAAAGTTAATCGTGGTTTTGTGGTGTTGCAAAAGTGTGTGGGGAGCTCAAATTTTCCAGATTCCTTGTTGTAAATGCCATTAATGAGCAAAAGGAGAAGGGGAAAATAATAGCCAAAAGTCATAATTTTGAAAACAGAGAAGTTGTAAATGACATGTAGCTCAATCAATGTGATTAATTTACTTCACACTTTACAGAGGCTTTCGCCTTCTAATTCTGGCAACTATTCTGCTGAACCAATCTCACAAAGCCAAATTAATAAGGTGGGAATGACAAGTATGGCTTTGGAAAGGTTACTTATTCGCAATTTAGACAATAAGAGGCTGCTTTCTGCTCAGTATTTGCTCAGGCACATTTTGACAGGAAAATCACTTCAGTCAAAAAGCCAAAGTTATCAAGCTGTAGATCCTCTACTTTCATCCATCTGAATAAATTGTGAGTTCAGTAAATTTTTGCCTTCAGTGCACAGCTGGATACTTAAAAGCCTCGTTTATAGCCAACATTTGGATCGATACAGCTGGGGAAGTACGAAAAACATACCAAGGGTGAGCCCCACAAACACCTCCCCAGCAGTCGTGCCATGTGTTGCCCACGTCTCAAGTCCTGCAGGAAGCCCTGCATCTGTCCTCTTCTTCTGGGTCAGCTAGGAAGAAACCCCAGGGAAGGGAAACAGGGAGCCAGGCCAGATGAATATTTACATCCACTGAAATCCCGTTAGTGCTCAGAACCTTTAGTGGTCCATTCTACTAAGAGGAGAATGCAGAGATAGCACAAAGGAATCCTATGCCAATTCTGATATTTTCCAGGAAAAGGAAACCTGTTGCATGAGAAAACACATATCTATACTTATGTTTCCCTCCTTTTAAAATATCTGTTGTTTACAGGCAGCCAATGCTGGCAAAAAGCAAAATAAAAATCAGAAAGTAAGGCTGTCAAAACATAAATTAGAATGCATTTATTTGCTTTCTAGACTATTCAATACGTCTCATTTTCAAGCTTTTATTCATGATGCTAAAGAAAAAATATTTTTAGAAAAAGTTTATTTCTCATACCATCTTTTAACTTCAGTACTGAAGCACTACAAAGGAAAAAAAGGTTATGAATGATTAACAGATTCATGACAAAAATACTGAGAATTAGTCTCACTTTTAGTATTTATAATACAGTCAGAAACCCTTCCACTAAAAAAAGGGCACAAAAGAAATTTGCTTTCCAGATTAGTTTTGTCTTCTTGGGTTTTAACCCCAGGAAAACATATGTGGCCTCATGCTGATGACACTTAAGATGTGACACTGAAGAAGCAGGATGTTCAACAGAAGCTGAGACACTAGTAGAAAACAATCCATTTCTAGTCTCCCACTCCATCCTTTCCCAGGGATATTCTCAACTTACTTCAAAGTAGGACTTTCTGTCACACTGCCTCAGCTGGAAGCAGATTGAGGGTTTTATGTGCCCCTTCATCCTCAGAAATTTCAACTTTTCTTTTGCAGCAGTTGCAGTGGATAGATGTCCTTAATAAAGCACATGATAATCAAGATCCAGATTTAAATATATTCCCATTTAATTCCTGATCTTCTTTAATACAATGTCCTGGATTCAGCGTTTCCCCTGAAAGATGTGCTCATTAAAGGGAAGTGCCAGGGTATCTTCAGATTCAGTAAGAATTTGCAATATGGATTGCTACAAACAAACATATATATTTTTCTGAGTTTCACCCCAAACAGTAGCATTTCCACTGGTGGGTCCTGGAAATGCAGCAAGTACAGAGAAATAACGGACAGTGGTGCCTAGTCTTCCAGTGCTGACAGAAGGAAATCAAGAGGTGCCAGTATAAAAACTACGCAGTGAGTGAATTAAAGATTCCAATAGCAATACCAATAACAGGAGCACTACCTTTTTTCAGCTACGGAAAACGATGTCTGAGAGGCATGTGAAGAAGTGAATGCACAGTAACTGTTGTATCTGTTCACAGCACAGGTAGAGCAGCCCTCTACTCGTGTTTGTAAAGCATTTCTGTTCACAATTTGGTCTCCCCTACTCCACAAGGAAGATTTTTAGCAGCTAAACTCTGAACTATGCACTGTTTCGATCTCTTAGGACGGCTTACTAAATATCAAGAGCCTATAGTGCAAAAAAAATAAATTATTTTCTGCAAAGTTTGTAAGCTACACCGAGGACGCGTCGAAAATACATCTTCATGCCTTCCCCAGTGATGACCGAAGACTCTGCAGGAAAGACAAATGCTCTGCAGTCATAACCTTTGACTATTCACACAGATTCATTCTACTTTGTCCAAGACATTAAATAATACAAAACCAGGAGCATATCAAGCTATCAGGAGAAAATGCATGTCAATATCTGGGAAAGAACAGAAGGACAGAGAAATCATTGATCCGAATGTCTGAGGGGGTTGTGGACTACCGGGAGAACATCACCACAACAATTCCAGCTATTTGATAGGCATCCTTACCTGCAGAAGACAAACAACAAAGCAATCAAGTGGAAATCTGGCAGGAAGAAGGTTAAATCAACATTCCACCCAACAGTACAGTGTGCTTTTTCCCATCAGCTGAATGGGAAACAGCAGAACCTCGCAGACTGAGCGCTAGGTAGGAATGAATTGGCATGGCTTATGCTAAAATACCTCTATCTTCAACCATTTGCAAGTAACGAATGCATCAAAAGGCATCTGCAACTTTAAAAGTTATCCTTTCACAAATCACTAGTTTTCTGCCGTGCATAATAAGTTCTATAATAAGCTCTATTTTAATCCTAGAATCTTCAGACACAATCTGTTTTTCTAGCAATGTTTCCTAGGCAAAGAAGCAATGCACAGACATGCTGCATTGCTAGCTTCAGATCTGATAACAATTTGACTTCTGAGGCCTGTTCTCTACAGTTAAAAATGTAGAAAATAACATTCTTGGAGGAAAACATTAAAGATGATTCACCTCCCTGAAAAGTGCATCTTCCAACACATTTAAATATTTACCCCTTATCAGACTTCACTGCACAAGTGACTCATTTTCCTATTTTTAAGGTACTGTATTAACAGGACTTTTAAACCAAATAGTTTTAAACCAATAGTTCATATTAAAACAAAAAAATCTTTATTATCAATTGGACACAGTTTGGCCAGTATTCCCCCAAGAGATGGGCTACAATGATTACCTTTATTACAAAAGTATTCCACTTCTTCACAGCTCAGATTTTCAGGCTCAAACTCTGCAGAAAAGCTTTCCTCCAACGGAAAGTCTTCTTTTGAGACAGTATCGTTTTCCTCAGACAGGCACTCTTCCTCTTCATCCACAATGGCATCCTCAAGGGGCCCTTTAAAAAGAATCAGGAACACTGTGGCAAGACCATCTAACAGGACAGCGTGAAATAAAACCTTACTGAACTCAGAACTGGCAGTCTTTAGCCAGTTCCTCCTTCCACAGCTGTGTTTGGCCATGGAAGCTCATTTATCAGAACAGGACAAATAACATTTCATGGAAAATTGAAATTGAAAGTGATGTTTTCCTGATGACTTCAAACCCGAATATGCACTAATAACACTAGCACATGGCGGGGAGTTCATCATTCACCGGGCTCCGGTATTAACCCCAGACAGTTTTACCAATGGAAACCAAACTGTATTTGTAAAACCACCTGAACAGTGAAGAGCCTTCTCTTGTTTGTTACTCATTGCTTTTCGATGCCAAATTACAGCACTTAATAAATTCCCTTTACATCCCTCATTTCCCGAGTTAACAGCACTCCCGACAGTGAATTCCTACAAAGGATTGGCAGTCTGAACTTCAGCTTATTCTGCTATTCTCCTGCAACCAGCACCTTCTTTTTAAAAACTTTAAAAACTCTTTAAAAAGAGTTTCATCTTATCCATGATCATTGCTAGACTCTAACAGAGCACAGGCGGGACTCGGACAGGCTATCACTTCATTTCACAGACACCAAACCGCCGTGGTGGTGAACTACTAGTCCAGGGCTACAGAAACATAAGGAGCAAGGCTCAAATCGGAATTTGAAACAGCAGCCTGAGAGCTCCTGGATTCTTCTTCTAGTCACTTAGACACACTATTGCTACAGATCCTCCTGGAGAGACACAAAACAGCTGGGTTACCTAATGGAATGTACTCAAAAATTAAAATTTCTTCTTCCTCATACTCCACAATCATTAGTTAACAGCAACTATTTGCTAAAGACATCTCCTGCACAGGTGTAGAATTCTACCCTAGATTTAAATAGAGATTTGAAATAACTGAACATTCTTTAATTTAACTGAGATTTTATTAAACGTCAGGACGTTTCAAAATACATCTTAAGACTGGATTTCAAAAGAGAGATTTCATTATACATGGTTGAGGCTTGAAAAAAATTACACATTTCACTCTCCAATGAAAGCACAGCCTCATTTATAATTGACTGAGTATGTCTTCCTTGAAATGAAAGCTAGCCAGCTAATGAAAAAAAATGTAACCTGTATTTACATGATAGTTTTCCAGTATTAAATACATGATTCCTATATAATCTATCACGCTGAAATACAATACACAAATGATTCTGTTGCATTCGAGGAAAAGGAAGGGATACATTTTTAAAATAAATCAAATATTGACTACACTCTAATTTTATGTAATTTATTATGAATCGGTGACTACCTACATTTATTAAAACAGCAAAATTCACTTTAGTCTAGCTTGCGTAATTCTTGCTTCAGGGGAATATGATGGTTACTTTTTATTGAAATCGACTGAGATTCCCACTGGGATTCCATAAATTAATACAGCTTACTATCCTTCATGGAAATATGACTATTTGTGCAGCTGAGAATCTGACCAAATGAACTCATTTTTGTGGACATCTACTCGCCAACACTAGCTGTCGTTCAGCAATATATCTCCTGAAATAAGGGGCTATTACTACGGCTGAAGAAATAAAGACTCTCACTCTCAAAGTATCCATTACTGTTAATTGCACTCTCTAGCCATGTCGGGAAAAAATCCAGCGACTGCACATGCCCAGGGAACGAAGCGGCTATTGCACAGCACAGGGTGGAGAACAAAGCACCAGCACACCCTGGAGCAAACACTGCAGCCAAACGGGGGCAACTTGGGCACCTTAGGTGTGCCCAGGTTCGTGGGGTACTATACAAACTACCCAAAAAAACATTTCAGATTTCATAATATTATTAATGTTACATTCTCTGTAGACACATTTATTGGTGTGTACTCCTGGTAATCTGGATAAATAAACTGGAAGGAAAAACACAATGAAACAAACAAACAAAAAAGCTATTTTAGGGAGGCATAAACTTCTGCCACATAGAAAGATGGATAAATACCATGTTTTGCATCATTTCAAAAGTTGACATATGCCTTTAATAGATTTCCTGAATATTTTAAACTTGGGCAAAAAATGTAAACTAGCCAGTATTTCAGCACAAGTCAATTTCCTGCTGAATGACCGGATCTGTGTCATTTGCCTTTTTCTAGAAGCATCCTGCAAAACACAGCAAAAGCAATATACCTGCGAGTAATTCAACTGGCATGTGCACCTAACACTTGAGACTGTTTCTAGACATTAAGCCAGTTTGTTTGATCAGGTCACCAGCACGTAATCAGCAAGCTAATAATCACTTGACGTTAATTAAGAAAAGAACAGAAGTGCAGTTGGTATGCTTTCATTTGCAGCAGTCACGGAAACTCACACCTTATGATTTCCATTGACACCGGTTCCAAAACTGCAGAAGGAAAATAATGCATGGACCAGCTCCACGGCGCGGGTTCAAACCATTTGTCATTTTCTGGGTTGGGACTTTATTTTTTAAACAAATCTCAGACTAAAAAACATTCTTGTGAAATGCTTCCATAGATACATCCTACGTACGAACAGGTACGGCAACATCTCCTAAAGGAACATGTCCATGCATCTGAAAATATAAATGTCAACGTTGTCACATCCTAACGAGATCAGAGGTACGCACGCGTCTACACGGGGCGTTGCTTTGCTACGCCGACCCACACATTAAAACCTGGGATGTTTATCCAGTGGCACACGGGCACGGATTAGAGCTTTATGTAACGCTCACCTCAGGGCCTGACATCAGAAGCTGCACTCCAAAACACAGCACGAGTTTTGCTGAGACTGAGGGATCAGCACACAAATATTTTGCCAGGTTTCAGGCTGCTGCTTCCTTGTCTAATTCACCCATCTACAGCCTGATCCTTGGGACAAACTCTGTCTTATTCACCTCGAGTTGTCTTTTATTTTTTAAGTGTTCAGATACATTCAGCCAAGAGCTATAAACTGATTAATTAAACTGACATCTTTAACTAAAGAGGAAGGCATTGTTCAAAATGAGGAAGGCCAGCCCACAAGAATAACAGGAAAATTAAGCATTTCTTGGTCGCTAGTTTCACGTGAAATGAAATATCGATGCCTGATTTCTGTGGTTATTTTTAATTATCACTCAGACATTGAGTGGGTTAAAAAAAGCAGTAAAATTAAAAAACCACTTACTAGTAAGTATAAACATTAAACTCTGTTCTTGACTACTCCATCTAATTACTTGCACATGAAGAGATAATGAATAAATATAAATTTTCAGAATCTCACAACAAAAATTGGATGGAATGACATATTCTTGATTAATGTAAACACATCAACTCTGCAGGCTTATGTTTCCCTAACTTGGCCACGTGCTTCCAAACTCCTCCTGATATCAGTAAATCAACTCAGCTAGAGAACCAAGAACTTACCTGGTTCAAAACCGTACGGGTCAGCTTCCAAAGCCTAGGGAACAACCTACCCAGCATCTACTCAACTTCTTCCCTGATTTAAAATACTTAAAAATATAGAGTCATATATACAAAAATAAATACGCCCTTAAAAATAGCAGTTTCTTTTAACAAGTGCTATCAGAGAAATCAGTTATTTCCCCCGTTGTTGTTATGTTGATCTATCACCTTCAACAGCCTGAACACAGCTTAACCTGTTACTTCAATTCTATACCTTCTGCATGTCTTTTAAATTGTTGACGTAACTTACTAGAATTACACCCATGACTTATGTCAATCATGTTATTAAGTACCTACGGCACAACGTGTACTAGGTCTGCTTTTATTTCAACTGTGACAGGGTCAAGGTCCCATCCCTATTCTGCTGACAAACGCTTTTCAGTAACTGCTCATGAAGTGCGACCTTACAACCACCAACCGCCACAACGACACAGCAACACAAACCCAAATAATTCCTGCTACCAAAATCCATCTGATCCGGCAGTGAACAGCTCTGAGATGACTGACGCCTACATAAAACAGTAAAATTTCAAACTGGAACGGTTTAAGAATTTAGTTGAATAATTAATTCAAGCCAGTCTAGATGTTTGTCTTCTCAGCTGAGCAATTATTTTCCTGTTAGCACGGGACGTAGTCTAAGGAGAGGTGAAGAATTGCCAAATGGACTAGGTAAAAAGCTCAATTTCTAATTTTCAATGGGGGCACGCAAGACAAATGAAGCCTCCATTACTTCATTCTAGATTTTGCATGAAGCCCTGAAAAACCTATTTCCTTTATAAAACAAGCAAATATTTCTGTTGTACACAACTCAGGAGATTCTGAGGGGTTTGGCAGTTTACTTATTCACCTGGTACTTGGTCTATTTCATGGATATTTATTGACATGACCACAAATATCAAATATTTTTTCAAATAACAGATAAACAAGAGGCAGTAGACAACAGTACAATTAGTGACAGCAACGAAGGAGTCAACGCGGCAGAAATCTGTATGTGGCTTAGTGGACACAGTAGTCCACCTTGAAAAATCACCAGATATAATCGGATACAAATAACAATATCTACCGAGGAGAGGCTGACAAGGGAGTTGCATGTGCCTTCATGGAGAAAATTACTTCTGATTGAGGCCACTTGGCAGCACAGTGTGGGGAAATCTGAACCGTGTTCCCTAATTTGTACCAGCTTTGCAGACACTCAAGCACACATTTTTTAGCACTATTAGTGTATTAAATGCTAAAAAAAAATAAATAAATCTTTCTCGAATAGTGATATACTTTAATATAAATGCAAACATATAGATAAAACCACACAAAGGTAGTTAGCCAAGTAGCAATCTTTACACAATGAGTAACAGATGCCACCTCAACTCTTGAAAGAACAGCGAAAGAAAGATAAACCAACACTGTAAGAATTCTAATAACATGGAAAAGTGTGAGAACAAACCACCAAGAAAGGGTTCACATTCAGTTAACAAAAGACACCTGTGCTACAATAAACACTCCTCTGAAAACAAACTGGAGCATTGGAGCCCTTAAGCATGTTACCATATAATACCATAGAACTCCAGTTTTATGGTATTATAACCATACTGAAATAATTGAAATTCAGTAACATTAAACTGGGTAAGCTCTGTCATCATTTCTCATAGCCAAACTCATCATGGGTCTCCCCAAATGAAACCACTCAAACGCACACTCAAATTAAGCACATGTGCTTTCCTGCCCAGTGCTATAAGCCTGAAATGCATGTATCCTAGAGTGGGAAAGCATCACTGAAATGATTATGCCATGAAAATGTTAAGTAGTTAGCTTCCTTCCCACCTACATCTTCTCCTACATTCCCAGAGCAGCAACCTAAATCAGTGCTCTTAACAAATTAAGAATGCTTCAGAAAGCCTACAATACTTGACAGTGAGTGGCTGGGGAGAGGTTAATGAGTATAATTAGTAGTAGCAGCATTAAATAATAACAACTCCGATAAATCAGAGATGCCTGAAATTCACTGGATCAACATTATGCATTTTTCATGTTCTGCGGGATCCAGTATTTCCCAGGAAAACATGCTGCACACACAGATTACCCTTAGTTTCAGGTAAAACCGAGGTACGTGATGCTCTCTGACTACAAACAGAGGGAAAAGCTTCAGAAGAATCAATCCATTTCTCTCCTGTTCCAGCAAGAACACTCTCTTCTAAATACAAACAACTACATAATTACCATGAGGCAAACACTTGATATCGATTCAGATGTGGAAGACACATAGGGAACTTTTTTCCTAAAAATTTGGTCAGGAACATTAAAAATAGAAAAGAGCGTTCAATTTACTTCATTTTACATATGGCAGCAGGGGTGAAGACACCACATGGCAGTACAGAGTTTGCTTGCTCCTGGGAAGAATTCTGTACAAGACTTCTTAGCTCCTTCTTCAGCTTTTCCGTTACTCCAAGGCGCGGTTGTTTCCACCCACCATGCTTTTACAGCAGCCTGGAGACAAGTTTAACAGCCATCTGAACAACCCCAACAGAAACAATTCAGTTCCTCCTTCTCTTGGGGAAGAAATTTTTACAAGACACTATCAAAAATACACTCCCAAGTTCACTGTTGGGAAGTTGGCTTTCTCTTGGGTTTTGTAGAAATTTTTTTAAGTGTCTCCAACTGGCTCTAACATTTCAGACCCACCCTTCAACCAGAGTGGAGACCTGGACAGACAAAATACCAGAGATGAATATATACTGTAGCAATCAGAACTATTTTTCACTTTCTGTTGAGCATTAGGACTGACAGATACTGTTCAATCACCGAGACTTGCACTGTCCACCTAAGAAGGAGAACCTCCAACGAGAGGTATCTAGACGTATCCCAGCAATGGAAGTGCACAAGTCTGCAGCTAACACCACAGGTGATAACAAAGGAAAATGGTGATAAAAGTTCTCCTACTGAACCAGTTCCTCCCACCCCAGCAACCTGATCCCATGACTGTCCACGCTACTTCTCTCTCTTGGCTTTTAGTTAACGGTGATCCCAATTTTCAATTTTCATTGTAAAAAAATATTACTTCTCCCTTCATCCCTTTGAGAACTAAAAATATTTTAATCACATAATTCCATGAGACTAGAGAGAAAAGGCCAAGAGAGGTGCCTAAATACTCTTGCTAGAAGGTAGATGGCAACACCTGGACAACCAGACCCCTGCAGGAGCAGCTGCTGGCAGTGGGCGACTGAAGAGCAAACAAAAAACACCTTTGATATAGTTCTTACGAAGGTCAACACTTGCCAAACAAACCACTCCCACTTTCACCGAAATGCTTCCCTCCTCATCCCGTTTTCTATTGAGCTTAACCGAGTTATTTCTGTGATTCCTGTTACATTTTACGCAATGCTGCTTGTGCACATTGAACCTCTCTGGTCTGTTGCGTACATGGGCTGAACCTCAAAAGTTTTGTCCAGATTGGAAGATTGCACCAGTTTGTGAGCAACTCCTTACACCTTCGTTGTGGCACCTGAGCAGAAGGAATCATTTCTCAGACTGGGAGAAATTTTATTACCATGATTTAATGGCCAACTTGATAGGAAAAGGAATGGAAAAGAGCTGCTCTTTGGACACTATAAATCCATACCAACCTGATGTAATTGTGCTTAACAGCAAGAATAAAGTATAAAAGTATATTTCTGTAGCCAAAAAAGAAAAAAAAAGGGGGGGGGGGAGTTATTTTTAAATGTCTAAGTTCTTCCTGCAGCCACTCACTTCTAACATAAGTTGCATCAGGGGATCTACTAGGAAGGAAACATTTTTATTAATTTTCGCCTTATCTGTAAGAAGAATGCTGATTTTTTTTTTTTCATTTACGTTCCTTGCCTGCAGGTAGCAGACCAAGAAAATCGTATAGCAGAAATTTTTCCTTTTGATTAATTTCTTTCCATGTGTTATGTTATTTCTTATATATAATTGATTTCAGGTTTTGCTCGTAGCTGTACATCTTTTTTATATCTGTACCTACTGCCTTCCTTCAATCAAGAAAGTTGAAGGAAATTACCTGAATTTTGTTAAGTTTATTAAAAAAAGAGCTCTGTGAATATTTAAATTGAGTTTTGAAATGCTAATACAAGAAAGATATTAGAGAATTTTAATAGTAGGTTCAATTTGACCCACAGACTATTGTAGAAAGGGTCAAATTTTATTCAAATTATTTCTTTACAGAAAAAAAATATGAACCCTTTGATTTTATAAAAGTAGATTAATATTCTTCACTGCTAGGTCTTTTGGCACTTCGGTGCATGACAGCATTAACTGTGCTTGTATATAAACTTTTCAAAGACCTTTAAATGTTCCAGTAATTTGGAACTTCACTTTCATTTATTCTCGTCTTTTTCTCTCTCGCCATTATCCAAGAGGCCACACCACCACGGCCAGTGCCTACAGCCAGTTTGCTCTTAGAGCCAAGGCCAGAATATTTGTGATCAACGAAAGTGAAACGATGAAAATGTGACCATTCAAAGCATGTCTACGAGACATTAATTTCAAAAAAATAGCAAGCAAGTGTATCCTTAATGCCAAAGTTTCTTCTGTTTGGAAAAAAAAGGAAAAAAGATGCGCATAAAATATGAGCTGCAAGACTCAAGTAGGGGCTTGAGTTTTCAAGTAGGGGCTCATGCCAAAATGCAGGTTTAGCCCCCCCGTACCCTTATCCATAAAAGAATCACGGTAATCCTTTCACCGCTGGGGCTCTGTTTTGCAGGGTGCACCTTGTTCGGCTCATTAAAGTCAGAAAGGACATATTTATCTTGCAGATGATCCTGAGAGTTTATTGATTTTACCTCAACATGAACACAGAGAGAATATGAGAAAAAGGCAAGCGGTGTGTGGTAGTGTCATTACACAACGTGCACAGGCATAACAAACCAAAAAATATCATACCCACTTATAAAATTAAGAGTATGATGATGTTTTGCCAGAGAACTGAAATTGTTTTGAAACACGAGTGTTAGGAAAGGCGCTTGCAGAATCCACCTCTCCTTAAATCTTCCCACCTGCTGGCAGGCGAGGGAGGGATCTTCCTACGTGTGTCTCTAAAAGCCATAAGGAAAACCTTCTTTAAGATACAACGCACACAGTGACAGTACAGAAGATTTAATAGTTGCATCTTTGTTCTGGAATTCCTGGTCCCAGGAATAAAGGTCAGTGGAAGTTTCAATAGTGACCTTGGTCACACTGGACCCCGATGCGACTGCAAAGCTGGTAAGAGTGAAGGGCATGAATTCAGAGACATCTTACCTGATCCCACGCCTCTGTATGAAAATATAACATACAAAATATGTTTCAATACTCTAAAGAATGAAACAGAAGGTCATCTGGATCTTCTAGAATTACCTACATTGTTCTGCCTTTTGACAAGAAGTGATAGTTGAAGTTCCATCTTGGGAAGGGCTTTTCTTAAAAAAGCATTAATTATGATGTATTTATATCATTTGGAAAAATAACAGAAATAACAGTATCTGTTCTTGCTCTAGGGTAAAGTGGGTAATTGAAATATAGAAAGTGATTTATACCAGAAAAGAAGGGGGAAGAGGTTTTTGCATCAGTAAGTCGCCTGCTGTACAGTCACTGATCCTGATTGAGCTGCTATTGTTCTTCCCGAATGCACCAGTAAAATACCCAGTTAGGTCCAAACTTTAACATTTTCTCAACCCCTACACATGTTAGGAAACTGTATCACAACTACCATCAATTCATGGGCCTCAGACGCATGATTTTTCAATAAGCTGTTGGGAGGATCCTCCTGAAGACCTTTTTCTGTCCTTGGGAAGCCAAGGAACTCTACCATCAGGGTTGCTCCCAGTGACCCCTCAGCCGAGCAGACACACAGCCCACTTCAGTCCTCCCGCTTTTCTGGCTACTCTTGCCAGACTTAACAGAAATAATTGAGACAACAGGCAATTAATACCTTATTACAATTAAATGTGTACTTAGATAAATTTCCTGTGTCTGCTTTTGCTTAATCCAAGCAGTGTCAACAAGACAAATCTACAAAACCTGTCTCAATGGCTAAAAAAATCCTGTTTTTTCCCATAATATAGTAATAGTGCACCTGAGCCAGGATTCAAACACAAGGTGTCTGCGAAGCAAATTCAGGGAAGTCAATCCCTAGGCAGGCATTTACCTCCCAGTAAAACTGAAATGACTTGCTTTTGTTTTCACCTAAGCAATTTTTAGAGCAAGCATTCTACTATTATATTAGAGAGCAAGAAAATATAAATATTCACTAAAAAAAACCAAACACAAATCATTGACCACTTTCCAACATGAAAGATTTCAAAGAGACGTTGACTCCAGTTGAAACCACATTTTGGAAACTATTAACAGGTGCTAACACTGAAAGATGTTATTTAATGAACTGTAAACACTAATTGTTCTAGCTCTGCTCCTTCTACTCCTGTAGAAGCAGATGCTGTTCTGTATATTTCTGGTGGCACAAGAGAAATTGAATAACAGAGGTGACAGGATGAGTATCCTCACCCAACACCCTACTGACATCCCCGCAGCAACACAGAACTGCCACAGTACCACTGAGCACCGATTTTCCCGAAGGGAATTTTTAACAAAACCCTACAAAGCAAACAGGAGCTTGGACACAAAGCTCTCAGAGATGGATCTGTGATGCTTGTAGATAAGCTTCTACATTAGGAATAATTTTGCAACGGTAGTTTATCAGTTCTCTTAAATATAACATAAAGCGAACAAAGAAAATGTCTTGTTCGCTTACACAGAAATATTATCCCTGAAGCATTTTTCCCTGGATTACGGCATATTTTATAGTTCTTGAACCCATCATTTCCTTCTGTACAACCCACGCCTGCTAACTTTTAGAAAAGTATTTTTGAAACTGTAGGCAACCTAATTTGAAAGATTGGCAATGTAATTTGCCCCATGATACACAGCTAACATTGATGCAAATATTATCCAGTTCCAGTGTAATTTTTCAGCTAGGTAAGTATTAAAACAATGTTTAAATTTACAGGCTTAAAAAAAGGAGATGAAAGAAAGAAATATTTCTGAAGAAGATGGCTTCTTAATTCTGTGTCATTCACCAAAACTATATGTCTCTATATAATAAAAATCCAAATATTTGATGCTTCATACACCTACAAGAAGTGTCATTGATTTTTATATCTATACAAGTGCATAAAAAAGAAAAAATGTGTGAGATATTTGGAACTTTTTTAAAAAAAAAACATATGTCCATATTGTTTTCTACAGGTAAGGTAATCTCAGTTTTTATATTCACCTCTCCAATAAAGGAAACTCCCCCCTCTTGCACCTTCCAACCAATAAAGCATATAAAAATTACAGGTGCAATTTGAGGAAAATACTTGGACTCTCTTTTCACTTTGTTTTACTACTGTAGGGTTTTTTTTTTTAATTCAACCTAAGAGAACAACAGACACCCCCACACCAACCAGTCAGCACCTGTGAAGTAACATCTACGGCATGCTGCTCCAACCAGCCCAGTGAAATCCTTTGAGTTTGCAGAATCCAGAAATTTTCACGGAATCCCTTCCTCCAGACCTAGCCAACTGTGACACTGGTAAGCCACAGAAGCATCTTTGCACGTCCTACTCTCACCATTCAGGATCTCAAACGTAACACCATCCTCTTCCTCAGGAAGCCCTTCCCTCCAGCCCAGTACCACCTGTCTGCTCACGAAGTACCGCTACAGCAAAGCGGTTTCAAACACCACCCCCCAAAGACAATTAATTTTATCTTGGCCAAGCCATGCTCAGAGCATCAAGCTTTTCGGAGCAATGAAGGCTGTTCACTTTCTAGGTCCAACAGAGCCTTCACTCCAAGCACAGAACCTCTCTGGCCATCCCACGAGGAGTGAGTGACAGATACTGGTATCTGCTAATCACCGTTCTCACTCACCTGCTGGAGGGAAAATGGGATGCAAGTAGGAGCACTTTGAAGCCACTAATGATGCGGCTGCACTGTATTTAATGGCCAGCGTGTTAGCTACGATGAAAGAGGAACCTCACATCAAGTACATTAAGGGATCAGAGGAATACACACTCATTACTCACTGTAATTTTACATCCCCAGTTTCAAGACAAAATACATTTTTCTCATACAGCAAAGATATCCTATACTGCTATAGAAAATTAAGGGGTCTTTTTTTCCTCCTGTTTATTTAATACTTTCTATTTTTATATGTAGCTTCAGATTATTCCTGTTCATTTTTTGTTTCTAGCTGCATTTCCTCGGATGGAAACTGGTCTCTCATCTCTGTATATCATCATGCAATTAAATCAAAAAAGCAGAAAAAAAGGAATCTGGACTTTTCAGGTCCAGAAATCAGCAGTGAACTCATGACTTCTTCTCACTGGCTGCTATTTCTCTTCAAATTATTATTGCTTTTTTTCCCCCCGTCTTTTCTAATAGAAGCGAAACAGAGGATACTGCAGAAAAATGAGCCCCTGAAAGACAGCCCAAATTCGATCTATAACAACATGATCAAAGCGACAGAGGTTGTATGCAGAACTCAGTGCCAATTTGGGTTAGACCTCAATAACACGTAACCACACCTAAACCGATCCGTAACTCAGTGACACAGTTAAAGGAAAAACGTAAAACACAGCAGGTGACAGAACAGACACACATGGAAAAAACCCCACTGAACATAATTGGTGGTTCTAAAGTCATGGCAAAGTTGAGATGTTGGGACAAAACTAAACCACAAACTTCATGATCTTTGTCTAGCAGATGCGTACTAGAATGAATGGTAACATAGCTTAGCGAGATTCGTATAATTTGATAAATATAATAAAAACACTACTTAACAGTACGTAAGAGCTATAGAATTATGTAATTAGTTACTTACAGTCTTAGAGCTTTGAATCTGAAATAACTACAGGGGATTCATTATTTTTAATCCCATAATGGAGTTTATCAATATGTAGAACAAAATTGAAGGGTCTCAAATTAAAACTAAATCCTCGGATCAGATTGTAAGAGAAATGAATAGTGTATATTTCTAGTAGAAGCCAAATAATCTGGGGAAAAAAAAAAAGTCAGGTGGAATAAAATGCAGTATTTAGCCACAACAAGTCACAAATTGGGCATCAGCAGTGTCCCTCCAGTGTAAAGCAATCCCAACCTGAAGGTCCACTGAAAAGGAATATTAACGCAGTGTCTTTTCTGTCCATATTTAGATCCCATTTTGCCCACCAAACTGTCAATTATATTAGTTACAATAAGAACAGTTGCTGTAGCTAACAATGATGCGCCACCAGGACGAAATGTGTTTGGTTTTGCTTTTTTTTTAAGAACCTCAAAGAATAACAGCATTACAGCACTGATTGTTAACTGAAAATATAATGGACTACTAATCTGTGCTTCATCAGCATGTACATCTTACAGTCACCATGAAAAAAGTTTACTTTCATCATCACATTTTAGGAATACATAATATAAGCACACCATAGTCTAGGTCACACACGCTACAGGGTTTGTTAAAATTTACAACATTTATATGTCATTTAGTGTTATATCTCTTTATACAAAAATAGAAATAAGCAATCTACTCTTTTAAAAATGAATTAGAAGTGCATGTCACAACATACCTGATTTCCTTAAAAGCCCTACTCATTATTTTACTACTTTAATTTCATTCCTCGCTGGTAGGAATTGCAAGGTTGCACAAAATGCGTTGTATTTCCCCTAGAGTTGGCATAACCTGACGGTTTTCCGAGTTAATCACTAATTAATAATTTGAAAACACAAAGTCATTATGTCATTTCCAGACAATGAGTTTTTAAATGGTGCGTGTTACGTCCTAGCTTTTTCAGTAAGGAAAAAAAAAAGTTTTTTTTCTTCTGGAAACCAGATGGCTGGTAAGTGTTATTATGAGGCTATGTAAATCTCAAAGCAATAAGCATCAAATCAAAACAAGAACTCATTCTCTTCTCCTCTTATCATGACTGTTGTTTTGCTGAACAAACTTGTGGAATAATACAACTCCCACAAATTAGGCCACTGGATGCTTTGGCGATGATGAGTAGATAATGCATCTCCTCTGTCTTTTTCACTGGAGTTCTGAAAACACTTTTCACCTAGACTTTCAACCTTCCTCATTATCTTGTTCTACATGCCAAACTTAAATGAGGCAATCTTATTCCAGGCTGAGTTTTCCCAGTAAACATCCTCACTTGAAAAGTTTACTACTATTACAATTTGATTATCAAAATAGCCTTGACTGGCTTATGTTTTGGCTTCGCTTTAGCCAAGTTTTTTCCATACTAGGAAAGAAATCCAGAAGAGTTATTTGTAGTTTTCTCTCACTTAAGGAGAAGCGTCACTTTGGTCTAGACTAGTGTAGTAATTTTTCTGACTACACATATGCACAAGACTGTAGTACCCCAGCAGTGCCAGTTTCATCCTACAACTACAACTCCACACTTCAAAGCAGCCTCTCCAAAGTTCAACTCACACAGCTGCGCCACTCTGCAGTGCTCTGTTTTACACCACTTTCAGATTATTCTAAATAATCCTAAATTGCTGGGGCTGCCCAACAAGAGAAGCAAGAAACTAAATTCCAAATATCGATTACCAAATGAAATTGGCTTCTAAATATTTAGAAGTACCTTAACTGACAAAACATAAACTTTAAAAAACTTTCTGTAGAATTAAGTATTTCAAAAAGTTCTGGTATGGGAAGAAGCTGTAAAAATAAAAACATGGATTCTGTATGTCTTAGTCCTATTTTTCCTTCTTGTTTTTATGTTTTTCTGTGACACATCCACTACTATTGAATTTTATCATTTTGTATTTTGCATTTCAAATCCTTATAAGCGGCATTTAGTATTTATGGAAACTTCTCAGTATTTTTACATCATAATGATTCTTGTTTGTATTAACAGGTTAAAAAATTTCTAGCAACTACCAGGTTGTGTCATTTCATGACGCGAATAGGAGCAGTGACAATTATGTACTACTGTTAGTGTTTTATCATGAAATTATGTCAAAATATGTCTAAAGAACTAATCCACAAAACGAACGAAAACTCTTTTCCCCAACAGACTTCTTGTGTAATGTAATTAATTCCCCTTAGTGAAAAAAAGTCTTATTCACAAAAGGTTTCCCAGTAGAAAATTTCCCCTTTTGAAAATTTCCTGCCATAGCTACTAAAATATCTGCCTGATACAGGTATCTGTGTTTGAGCAGAGGGGTTGGACAAGATGACCTCCAGAGGTCCCTTCCAACCCCAACCATTTCACAGTTCTGCAATAACACCAGGAGAGTATTCCAGCACTTCCAAACCCAGCATCACATAAAGGTGAAAAAAAATAAGATTTTTCTTTAACTCCTCCAAAACTGTCAGATCAAGAACAGATGTTCTAGTGAGATTTGAATTACATGCAGGCATTTGTACCAATGAGGCAATAGTTCCAACAGATCCCTGAATGCAATCAACGCCGCCTGATTTTGCGCCACCGGACGTCTGACTGTCCATTAGAGTTCCTCACTCCATCCTTCCTTCCGTTTTACACCAGAAGTGCACTGCTTCTGTCTGCTGGTGTTCTACTTTAAGCATGAAAAAAATCTCACCAATGCTCTTCATGCAGAATTCTACACACACGTTGCAACTGCAAATTAAGTTTCTCATAAACCTGGCTCCTGCACACCGTGTCCCTGCTGAAATGCAAGGCTGAACTGATTGTTGTCATAACGGCAGTCATGATTTTTATAATGTAACACCCACAGTACCTGTTTAACTTTTAACACACACCTTTTCGAGGTTCAGTATGCTTAGTAATCATACAAGGTCCACTGCAGTATTTTGTTTAATCTTGCTCACGGTGTTCATAAAAGAACAATGCTCAGTTAACTGTATCCGGTACCACTGAATCCAGCCTTTCGGAAGGTCAATTACCCCATGCCAGTGCTGACCTGGAAACACAGAACTGATCCTCTGACACACCGCAGATGCCACGTTTTTTTAGATGGTTATAACTCCAAATACTAACAGCCTTTGTCATGACCCTTTAAATTACCACCTTACTAAAGACAAGTGTTCTTAGAATTTCCTCTTTCCCACACACTACAGTCTTAAGCAAACATTATGTCTGACTGCTGCACCCCTGAGAGATCTGGAAAATGAGAGGGAACCCACAACACCTGGAGTAAAACAAGTATCTGGGACTAAACCAGGGGTTGAATCAGATGGTATCCATAACAGGCACACAGATATCAACTCAAGTTGTAATATTAAACACTGTCAATTTCAAGACTGCTTTTAGAAGAAAAGGCGTTTGAAACCCAAGCATAACATCCAACAGCAATATTGATAGCAATGGTCAGCCATGGTCAATAACACAGAAGGAAACACTAAACCCAGGTCATTGCACTGCTCAACACAGGCTGTAACGTCCCCACGCCATATGGTAACAAAAATTCTTCTGAAAATAATTAGATTTTTAAGACAGATATCTTTATAGAAGAGACACTGCTACTAAAAATAGAAGTATAAAACACTATCGTCTGCAGTAATATGAGATGTCAACGTACATTACAGTATTTTGTTACTCCCGTGGGTGAAGATTAAGGAGGAGAGGGACCGCCGTTTACCTCCCCAGCTTGTGCCAAAGAACTTGAAAATATTTCCAAGATTTGCAAGGTAAGAAAACCAGACCACAGAATGGCACTCAGAAGCTGATGTTCATTTTTACTGGTTAATCATTTTCTCTTACATTTTCCTTTCCTCCTCTGCCATCATTGTCACTCAACTGCCATTAAATACATTTTAAACATTTTACAGTGGATTCATATATCATGACTATCAATAATATTAAACTATTATGCCAATACTACTGGAGAAACTACTGTTGTCATGTCACTACCAACATTTGCTATTTATTTAGCACAAGACTTGGATTTTTTTTTCTTTTTATGTACCCTTTTGAGAGTTTTCTTGATGTTCCAGCACTCAGAATAGGATTTTCTTCCTCATCATCAATATCCAGGCTCAAAATATCCTTACAGGGTTATTCTGTTGCCAGTTAATGTCTTCAGATGTCCTTCCAGTTTCCTCTGGCAAGCAACATCAAATTTCGGGGAGTAGCACACTATACAGACCAACACATCTGTGCCTTCACCAAAACAGGTAATACCAGATGAAGGAATCTGTTTTGGTTTTTAACTTAGAAAACAAAAGCAACAGGGCAAGGGGAAAGGTTGTGAACAGAAATCTGGACCAGTCTTCGCAAAATTAAGCATGCTTTCTCCCCTGCCACCAGATGGTCACGGTGCTCTCCTCCTCACGCCCTTTGCAGGGTTCCACCATGACACTCACAAGCCTTTGTGCCTGGACACAAACTCTTTTCAAATCTCACACTCTGTGGGGCACAGCCTTCCAACTAGACCAGTTTCGGTTTGAAGATGGGCAACGAGAACTTCTCATCACTGACTGAAGTTGACAGTCACCAGAATCACAGACAGGAGAAGTCCCAAGGTAAATCAGTGCATAACGACACTGGTGTTTCTACCCACTTTAACAGTGACAAATATGTCTGTGATGGGGACAGTCCCTGCGCCACAGCGAAGGGAAACAGGTGGCACGTCAGGGCTCCGAGGTAAATAAATACTCATTGAACACTCAATGCAAACTATATGATAATGGCTTGTGGGATGCGGATGGTGCTTCTCTCCTTTGCCAGAAGATGTTCAAATTTTCTTTCCCTCATTTCCATCTCTTTTTTCCATTTTGTACTGATTCACTAGTGGATCTTTCTTATTGAAGAAAAAAAAGTGAATAAAATGTGACATATTCACTACACCATAAAACAGTACTGCTTTATGTCCTATTGACTTTTGACTCAAAAATCTTCCTTATGAACTGGGAATCATTTAAAAAGCTCTAGAAATATGGAAATAAACCATAAAGTACAAATCACAGTACTAACACTTCTAATTCATCTCAGAGGTGAAAAGGGGAATATTCTTCACTGGGAACTGAAGCATGGGCTTTAGCCACTAAGTTAAATTGCTTACTGTTCAGAGTTAGATCTGGATTCTTCGGGACCACAGGGCTAAAAAACAAAACCAACCAAGTTGGGCAAGTCTCTAATATCACCTAGTAGCTTCTAGTAGGCTCAATTTCATCCAGCCATACCCCAACTGTTGCTGAAGAGAACAGTCTCCTACGAACAAATGCAAAACTCCCATTATTTATTCTGCTGAAGTATATTCACTCAATTCCTTCAAATATTTCTGTTCACAACCGACATGTCTGGGAATGACAGTGCAGACTGTGCAGGAAGCTGAATTCAGGCAAGAGGAAAAGACTGTAGACTAAAGATCCTGCTTCTACGGTGTTTCCTGTTTCCAAAGAAATCTGACTTTCAGTACACTATTACTTGTAGTCTTGAGAGTTTACTTATTTTTTTAAGATCAGAATAAATTATGCCTACTCCATCAAATATAACTATGAATTGGATCAAAAAGACCTATGCATTTCATCCCTATGTGCTTTCTTACTGTAATTAATATTGAGCACAATTTTTAAAATAGAAGATTCAACCAGTATCAAATTTCTGTTCAACTCTCCCTCTGTCCTAACTCCCCAGTAATAAAAAATGCAATTCTCACCATCCCCTCATATAGTCAGACATCCCTGACCAGGCTTTCTGCAGGAAATTCTGATCTGTAATTCACCGTCTATAGGAGTAATGAAATAATTATCAAAAGGTATTCATGGGCACAAAAGTCAGAACTTCCCCAGGACCTGAGATTAAATGTTATCATTCACTCCGACAAGACACGTATAGTTTCTGCTTACCTACACAAAACTGGGTTTTTATTATAGCTATGAACCCATACGTATATTTTTATATACACTGGCATTGCCAGTGTTTGAACTAACGTTGCCCTATTTTGTTTGCTACAACAAATCTTCAGCCAGGTTAACACAGAGGAGGCTGTCCACCTCTTGGAAAAACACAAACAGAATTCCACCCCTGGAACCATGCTGGTCAATACATGACTGTCGAACACACGTTTTGTTACCTCTTCAGCCAAACAGCTGCATATTGTGATTCAAGACTGAAACTTGTGTACACGGTACAGATGTTCATCTAAATTTGAAGCTATGCTTTGAGCTAAGCTTCTATCCTTCAAGGCTCTGTTTCAAAGCATAGGTCTCATTTCTGGGAATCTAAGATGTTATTGCAGGAGTAACCAGTGACACCAGGGTTTCACTTTTAAGTAACATTTTTCCTTATTTGTGTTATTACATAATGTCTCACAGCTGTAGTGATTCAGCCATTTATACCTGTTTCATCACAGGAAAACATTATATATATATATATAATTTTCCATTTAAAATTTTACTGAATTCTAGTTGTTAAATATACTCTGTACCAGTTACTAATCTGTAATAACAGGAAGATGCAAAGTTGCAAAGATGCAAAGGAATACAGGAGGAGCCTATTTTCTGCTTTCAGTCACAAGAGACTTTCAAGACTACAGAAGTTTAAAGACAATCACAAGACAAGAAATAAGTTCTCACAGTCATCAGCAGCACATCCTGCAATATCTTTTACTTACTGTTTATTGCAGAGTGTTTTAGGGCAGGACTTCAGGAGCTAGGACACCCAGCCTGGATTTCTAAATCATAGCACTATTTGTTTGTTGAAATACTTCTGTTATAATTCACCTTCCTTTAAACATCTGAAGTGCTCCCTACAATAAGCTCACCAAGCCCGGACAGAGGAACACAGCTTGTGAAAATTTTGAAAAATCAGTTGTAACTGATCAGTCCTACGTGACCTTACAGAGCACAGAATTCTTGGTGTAGTTAATAAGTATGATTGATCCAATGCTCATAGGATTTAATAATAAGGTCCTGGGAGACACAGAAAGCCAGTGTTCTTAGAGCTGTGGTTGTGCTCTTTGGATTACCACAATTCTATCTGGTTATCTTGAAGCACAAGATGGATGTACAATTTGATGACAAGACATTACAAAGCATCATGAAGACATTACCACTGAGTGTGCTCCAGTGGGTACAACATATGCTACCGAGATACTAGAAATATGATGTAAGGATAAGATACTGCCCAGGGAAATCATTTACTGAAGGCAGATAAACAAAGCATGAAGTGTAAAACCCAATATAACACAGCTGCCTCTGTAAAACAGCAGAAAGTCTACTAGTGTAAAACAATGCCTCAGTTTCACAGATCTGCATTTCAAGAACGTACCAAATGTGCTATGTTGTTATCAAAAGTAAAATGATTCCACCTTCTAGGGTGATGAAATATTAGCCCAGATTGGAAGCACAATGGGACTCAAAGACATCTAGCAAAAACTCTTCTCACCTGCTGCTTAGAGCAGCCAGCCGACAGAGGACAGATACACTCAGCTAAGTCACTCATCTTGGAAGAGAATTCAGCCTGGTCCTCCAAGGAGTGAAGGACCTCGTGTATGGCACCTGCTCAAGCCTCATGACACCCCTACAGAGCTCAGAGGTGTTCTTGTGGTACTCACCAGGCACCCCGGCTTTCTCCAACCTCAGTATGAGAACAGACATAGAATCACAGAATCATTTAGGTTGGAGAAGACCTTTAAGATCATTGAGTCCAACCATAAACCTCACAGTGCCAGGTCCACCACCAAACCATGTCCCTAGGTGCCACATCTATGCATCTTTTAAATACCTCCAGGGATGGTGACTCAACCGCTTCCCTGGGCAGCCTGTTCCACTGCCCGACAACCCTTTCGGTGAAGAAACTTTTCCTAATATCCAATATAAATCTCCCCAGGTGGCACTTGAGGCTGTTTCCTCTCATCCTAATGACCACAGGTCTCCCTGAAGACTGGAAGAAGGGGGGAGGGGGCTAAAATATTCCACACAGGTCCTCAGAGTAACCTGCTAAGGCAGACACCTGCATTTCTAAATCGCTGACACCTGTACTTGGCATCACAGTGCTTCAGCCCCTAAAAGGAACCATCTACTGATAATACTCGTATCACACGGTAAATGCTGAAAATTATTTTTAAAAGATAAAAAGAAAAAGAATGAGGTGCCAATCTGAAAGAAACTTGGCAGGCACAGAAGATATTGAAAGGGAGAAGGCTTCATAGAAGGAACACATCTGGAGCGATATCTGTGCTTGCAACCTCTCCCTGCAAACAACTCTTCTGTAAGGGATGGTTTCACTTCAGCAGTGGAGTCCTCTCCACAGCCACATAGCAGGCTTTGATCAATTAATTCTCTTAAGTACCTTGACACCGGATAATGTAATAGAAACGCAAAGATCTATTATCACTTCCCACTCTGAGCTTGAAAATATGAAATAGGAACAGAATACACTAAAAGCTATAAATTACAATGAATAAGAAAAAAGGACATTTTTCAACTATATGTTCATTCATCAATCTGAGAAACAGTAGGTAGAGTGTATTTAGAGTTGAGTGATATTTCCCGAAGTTTTAAAATGTGTGCTGCATCCCACAAATGATTTATCCGGTAAATACTCGTATTTATTACAACCAGATGTTGACTGAAAGAGATGCAGTATTTTCAATTACTCCAGATGCTCTTAGCAAGTTTTGTATTTATAACAGAATAAGATTAAACCAAGCTGGCCATCATGAAACACATCAAACAATAATAATCCAAACCAACACTAAGATCACACAATCTTGCACCACACATTTCTGGCTGATTGCTCTGCAGTCCTGGAATTAGCAAGCTTCGCCTGTTCAAGATTTTGCTCCTCAGAATCCACTCAATTTGCAGACACAGTTTATCGTTTTTCTTCCATAAAGTGAAAAAGCAAGATCGTCAGAATCACTGTCTCAAAGTATTTGCTAATCAACTAAATTACAATTAATCCAGAACAGGAGCTATAACTGCTCCTATTTCAAACCTTTGGGCCTTTGCACGAAGCTTTGCTTTAAGAAAAAAAGTGATCAAAGTTATAAATTTAACTCTAGAAAGGCAAGTGTAATAAAATCTTAATACAACAAATGATAAACGCAAAGTGTCCGCTAATTATAAATACGTGGCTCTGTAAGACTAGAAGCACCTAGAGCCGTTTCAGGAGTGATTGTGAACCCAGCCTTCATTTCTGCAGATGCAGTTAGTCAAGAGTGCAATTAATCGAGGGTACAAGTAACAGCACTTTGATCAGATTCTGCCACCAGTTACACCCAGCCAAGCCCACTCTAACTGACCTCAGTAGTTCACTAGGTACAATCCGAGGCAAAAAAAAGTCCAGTTTCCAATTACAGTTCCTCTTACTAATTTTCACTACATATGAGTAATTTTAGTAATTCATATTGAGTTTACCTGATATTTAACAACTACTCTGTCCTCTACTTTATCACCAGTACCACAATATACGGTATGCATTAAGGAAAACAAGTTTTTAACTGTTTGGGTTTTTTTAAAAAATAAACATTTAAACTACATGACTCAGTTCTGAACTTAACAAAGAGATGCACAGTGAAAAAGACCTGACTGTCTGCAATTTTAGCATGCAGCACAAGGTGAAACTGTCACCCACTGCAAGTCTCATAGAGCAGAAAAACACCCCACTAATAAAACATCACTATGCCAAAAACTAATATTTTCTAGGCTTTACCAATAAAGACTGTACCAGTTAGTAGAGCTAATTCTCCTTGCCCAGAAACAACTGCACATGCCAATTTACCTGACTGTGATTTCCATTTTCTAGGTGCAGTGTTTATTGCACTTTATTTTTGTGTGAAAACTTCAAAGATTACACATATGTTCTACACACAGGTCAAAATTTAGATGTGAAGCTAAAACTAGGAGAAAATGTTTGAGTTTCAAGTTTAAAACATAAGGAAACTGTAAAGCAATATTTTCTCTACATCTTGCTGAGATACTAAAAGAAAAACCTATATTTCTGTAACGTATGCTGTATTTTCAACTGTAAATACTGTAGAATATATATATGTTTTTAACACAAAGAATTAACAAATCTATTTCCTTCAGATCATCTAGTTTAACCCGGCTTTAAAAGAGAATGTACCGACACTGATGGTTGACGAGAATCCCAAACATTCAGGAGATTCTAGTCACCAAAAGTTTTCTCTCCCAAAAGCCATCAGCAATGTTTTTTTCATCTAGTAAGTAATCTATACAAAACTTCAAGCCCAAACTTTGCTTCTGATCCTCCAAAGATGAAGGTAACTCTCTTCCACAGGTAGTTGATATGCATAGCATCTTTCATCCTAAGAGAATTTCCTACATTTAACTGTAACAAAATACACCAGAATGTGTTAGGGAGAATAAAACATGGTTTCTGTAGAGCAGGAAACCTCCCTAACTGTACAGAGAGTGAAAGATTCTGCATCAGAGTGACCCTCGGAAGAGAAGGTAGAAACAATTTACGGAGGGTTCTGACCAGACCACTGGAGTTCCTACTTGCCTACCCCAATGAAAGGCATATTGGCTTAGTTCACAACTGTGTGTGATGATGGTCCCAACTCTCCTTTCACCAAAGATGCACTATTTCCATCAGCAGTAATTTGCAGACTGACAGGCTTCCCATACTAAAATTCACATCTTTGGTTAAGGTCCAAATATTCTGAAGAAAGGGGCAAGCTAAAGATGAGAAGCAGCAGAGATGATCTCATGTGAAAACTTCTATAGTCAAGCTTGACTGTTGCCAGAAGGAAAAAAAAGTATGCTCATAATCTGGTTAGTAGGTACGGGCTTAGATCTTCAGCCATCAGCGAGGATGGAACCTAAATCAAACCTAGAACTATTCTAGTAAACATAAGGTAGGCAAGAAGTGATCCAACAAGACTAGATCTGTGGTCACCAACATTGCTGAACTGAAATCTCACTTCATCATTCTGTTTTGATCACGCCACCTAGCTCTCCTTAAGACAAGACTTGCTCTAGAGGGGCTTAGCCCTAAGCAGTAACGTCACAAGCCAGCCAATGCTATTGGATTGCAGGACCAAAGCTAAGTCCCTGACCCTTAAACAAATCCCACAGAAGTGATAAGATTTATGAATCCTAAGGAGTGTTTTTTAAAGGCACCTGTCAATATGCCCAGGCAAAAACTGTACTTCAAACACAGAAGGCCCAGATCCAAAAGGGAAATTGGGGTCAAATATGGTACTTGCACAGCATCCAGGCTCTTACATTGAAAATTACGACCCAAACACTTCAGCCTAGCTTTCTGGGCTCTTGAAAGATATAGTCACAAAAAAGTCTATTCCCTAAATTTCAGCCTTGGCATGGCTGAACAGCTTAATTGTTTACTTTCTGTCTAAAAAGAACTATGAGTCCCCAGCCAAATGCTTCTCCAGCTAAAGAGCCTGCCCTGAGTATACCTAGCACGAACCAGCTGTAACAAATCTGTGAAAAATATGGTGGATATAGCCAAAAAACACAGGACAAACAAAGACCATTTCCACTTTGCCCAGTTATAACATGGTACAGTAGGAAGAGGACTAAGCCCAGAGTAAGAAACAAGACGCGTGATCTCACAAGTTTATAACCAACGTCTTTTACCTGCAAGACCACCCCAGAAAGTAGGACACAGGATTTTGTACAGGGGCATCTCTGTCACCTAGCAGTTGCACAGCCTTCCTGGGAGAAAAGGTCTGTGGGATTGAACCTTTCAGGAGGAGGAAGGGTCTTCCATGTTTTAAGTCTAACAGGTGTTGTATAATAAGTAGACACCTAAGAAAATACATCGCCCTACTTGCCTATTCACCAATTACCTAATTAACCATCTGCGTGCCTAAGGAAACCAAGCCTGTAAATTCTGATGTGGCAACGGGCACATTCTGCACTCCATTCCAGGCACTATATCTATCATCGTGTAGGTGGCTGTGAAGTTGCAGAAATTGCAGAATTCTCCCCTATCGGGACAAAAAGAGATCTGCAAAGGAAAACTCAGAGTAGTCATTTGGACCTAAGCCATGTAAATGCCTCTGTAAAAATTTCATCGATCTTCTTCAATTTACGTTTTAAAAGACAGGTCTATATAGCTTATGACAGCCAAGGTGTTGCACCTGGGCCGGGGCAACCCCAGGTACTTGCATAGACTGGGAGAAGAACTCCTCGAGAGCAGCCCTGCGGAGAAGGACTTTGGGTCCTGGTGGACGAGAAGCTGGACACGAGCCAGCAGTGTGCGCTGGCAGCCCGGAAGGCCAACGATGTCCTGGGCTGCATTAACAAAGGGGTGGCCAGCAGGGAGAGGGAGGGGACTGTCCCCCTCTGCTCTGCTCTGTGAGACCCCATCTGCAGTGCTGTGTCCAGGCCTGGGGCCCCCAGCACAGGAAGGACGTGGAGCTCTTGGAACGGGTACAGAGGAGGCCACAAAGATGATCAGAGGCTGGAGCACCTCTCCTATGAGGAAAGGTTGAGGGAACTGGGCTTGTTGAGCTTGGAGAAGAGAAGGCTCCGGGGAGACCTCATTGCGGCCTTCCAGTACTTGAAGGGAGCCTATAAACAGGAGGGGGAGAGATTTTTTTACAGGGGCTGATAGTGACAGGAGGAGAGGGAATGGCTTTAAACTAAGAGAGGGGAGATTTAGGTTGGATATTAGGCGGAAATGTTTCACTGTGTGGGTGGTGAGGCAGTGGCCCAGGTTGCCCAGGGAAGCTGTGGATGCCCCATCCCTGGAGGGGTTCAAGGCCAGCCTGGATGAGGCTTTGGGCAACCTGGGCTGGTGGGAGGTGTCCCTGCCCATGGCAGGGGGGTTGGAATTAGATGATCTTTTTTGGTCCCTTCCAACCCAAACCATTCTATGATTCATATCACCTAATTTTAAGCACCTATAAATCAGATGTCTAATCTAATCCACTCCATTGTAGATCATCCTATCTCTTCAAGGGCAGAATGCAGTTCCCAGGAAATGACCACCCCCATGATTGCTAAGGAAAGCTTAGACAACTAGCTACACACTCACCTTTTAGACGGTTGACACTAGGCAAGGTGACTCACTTCCCCAAAATGCTTAAGTACTTTGGTTCTACAAAACAGCTCTTCAGTAGTAGGTACTGGGCTGGCACCCATTCAGAATGTGATGTTGGATGTGCCTAAACCATTATAAGAGATTTGAAGAAAGCGACCACAGCACATCCAGGTACACACCAGACTCCATGTGAGCACCTCTTCCCTCTCTTGGGTATAAACATTGCAGTAACTACAACAATAAATAAATTATTCTGAGTTACATTTTTAGCTGCAACTGAATAATGAAATTTGAGAAGCAATAACAACAGTTTGTAGACCAGGTGACAACGAACCTCCCCAAACAACTGTCCTGTCCTTCCATTACAGGATGCTGCATTTCCTTAAGCTACAGGCAGGCTGCTTCACTTCCCCAGAGAGCTGCTTTTCTCCCCTTCTCTCACTTCCCCATTCTTCATAAATATACAAAATTTTTCTGCCTGCATTTTTGCCTTCATAAAAATTTCTAAAGCAAAGCAAGTTTAAGTTGAAACGGCTCAGTATCACCCAAGAGAGATAACTCTTACCATAAAACTTTTCCAGCCCCTCCTCAGCCTTCTGGATTCTCACAGACTCACTAAATGTCCACCTCACGTCAAATCCGCACATTTCTCAATGCTTAAGACAAACTGCATTTGATTTTGTTAAATGCCATTTTCAGAATGCTGTAATATTTTCAGACACATGGCCTTAATATTTTAACTACTAAATAACATTAGTTACTATAACATTAGTTATTATAATATCATTTAATATCATATTATATTTAATATAAAACCACATACAACATCTCTTCTGAGACACTTTCCTCTGCCTACACCTTGGCTTTCTACTCATAACTTAAGCACAAAAATCCCATAACTATTTGTTATGCATCTTACTCCTTCTTGCTATAAATAATTTATTAAAATGTCCTATTTATTGGCCTAGCTAATTACTGCTTGTCTGAACTCCATTAACATCCTTTCCTCCCTCCTCCCTAAAGTAGGTTCCAGATAACTTGAATCATAATTTTAAAATACTGCAGAAAGCACACTCAACAAAAGGATGGAAAGTTATTTTATGAGCAATAATTTCATTATTTTTTTCCCAGAATTTTTTTTCTGAAGGAGTTATTTTAATTATATACAAACACACGCGGCCCTCATAATGAAACACAGGAGAGACAGATGCATCTTCACAAGCCTAAAACTTCTGATCTAAATTTGATAGCGGGAGGAAAAGCAGTAGAAACATGTAAAACTGCATTTAGCAGGAAATGAGAATTGAAATAACATTTTGTTTCCTCACTTGACAATATTTTGGATTTTCAAGACTAAGTGCAAATCACTGAAGCAAAGCAAAATATTTTTTAAACAGGAAAGTTCCTCTACACAGAGATTCAGGCAGCTATGCCATAGCTGTAACGCTAAAATGTCATCTTGAAATGACATCGCAGTGGCACATCAATGAGATTTTAACATCTTCCAGGGAAAATTAAGAATGTAAAATACACTGTCTTCAACTTTCTGGATTCAAAGCAGGAAGATGTTTTACTAGTTTATAGTTTTGTAAATTATCATGTTTTTCCTGTTGATCAAAGCAAAGTTTTCTATACAGTCAAACACTGTAAAGCAACAGTATTGTATTTTTTAGCTTTTACAGTCAAAGGCAACTAGTATCACAAAGACTTAACAGTTCAATTCTATCTAGTTCTTTCTAAAGCAAATATTGAAAGAATATAATTTCTTACACTGAGTTCAAGCCTGTACTCTTTAACCATGAGGAAAAAATCAGAGTATCTTTAAGAAAAGTATCCACGGAAAGTTTACTTACATAAGTGTATACATAAGTAAAGAGGCTCCAAGGCACATAAGGAAAAAAATTTTGCAGCTATATCTCACATAATAATTCCAGACAGACAGTATGCTGCTTTTTGCAATATTAGTGTAAGTAATGAGCAACCAATATAACCTCTAGACTAATTACACATCACTATTACTTTAAGCAAAGCAGAGGATATGTTTCGAGCATCACAGAGTGATTCCATCCTACAGCAGATGTCTCGCAGTGCAGTGCTATCATCCGCTTTTGCCAACACCAGCAGGCTGCATGCCCAAAGAGGCTGCCCTCCCCTCCTGCTTGCTCTTACAGCCACACCGCCTCCCTTG
>WKFP01014718.1:148931-166815 GCA_011057875.1 Pterocles orientalis | reverse complement strand
CTAAAACTAAATTTCACTTCTTAAAATCTGCAAAGATGATAAGGAAATATCTGGGAGAAACAGATACATCTTCCCTCCTTAAAGACCACCACTAACTCATTCTAGCACATGTATTTGAGTGTTGAGACATTCAGATATACACTGCGCTTTTTTTTTTAATTCCATGTGAAAATAGCAAAGGAATTTATTTTATTTCCTTTTCATCGATTCCAAAGGCACGCAGACAACTTTGCTAACATGCAAATTTAAAAAGACACTTGATTTCATCTTTACATTCCGACTTTGGGTTTTAATGGCATTAGGAAATTAACAAGAAAAGCAAGAGGAAAATATTATTGGCATCCACAGAGCTATTCATCTGCTTCGCTTTCTTTCACCACAACAAGCAGCAATGGAAGGAGCAAGATTAAAGCCCAGGGTATGGGTATCATTTCAGAGCTATTCAAACACAGAGAAGCGAAATGATCATACCTCAGCTGTACATGCCTATTGCAACTCGTGTTTCACTTCCTACACATACTGGGTTTAAAACAGAGCAGACTGCAGTTTTGATAACATCTGCTACAACAAATAACAAAAAAAAGAGTGTGAAGTCTGATGAATGTTTAAACAGAACATTTTTTATGGATCAGCTAAATCTTTTCTGCTTTTTAATTAAAAGTAAAGAAAATGGAACTTAATTATCCTGTAAAGATTAGCTTGTGGGCATCTTCCTGTAAATTACTTCTAATTGAAAGCAAATTGTCAAGTGACATTCAAAGTACTGTCCTTTAAAACACAGCTGTTCTATTGCTGATTTCAGTACATTACAGTGCTTTCTTGGTACAGTAAGGCATATTGGAATATTTTAACAATTTGACTGGTTTTGTATGGATTTCCATTTAGTGTATCCTCATCACATTCCCTCTCCAAAAATCAGAAGTAATATTAGCTACCTTATTGTACCAAATATCCTAAAGTAACCTTTCATTTTGACGCTTATTCGTTAACCACTGATTCGCACGTGGCATGGGTAACCATCTCCAGCTGGTATCCTACTACCTAGCCTGCTAGATAGATCATTCTTATTGCCGGGAGCCTATTTACTAGCAAAAACATTTTAACTATTCTAAGCAATTTCAAGTGGTTTTATTCTATCAAATACAAATGGACAGTTTACATTCTTTTAGTTATTCATAAATTTATAAATTCTTTGATATACTTTCATAGTAGATCATTAATACTCAAAGGGCAAGATAAAACTATGGAAAATTAATATAAGTTTATCAAATATATTCAATATGACTTGTCATTCCACTTGGAACTGCAACCTCAACCCAAAAACCTGTTACTGTGTCTCATTAAATCTTTCTTGAGACTGCAAGATTTCATGTGGATGGATGAGATTTCAGCCTTCTCCTTGCACATGTGCTCCCCTACTCCAGGAAAAAGTAATTTTATCCTACAACCATAAACAAAGCCAAAAATACAGAGAGGTGAATTTCACATTTCTACAAAAAAAATCACCATGACATTTGGTATCTCTGGTGTGATTCTTCCACTTTTGCAAACTTTATTGTCTTCAAGGCTCTGAATTTACACACTTCTCTGTGGCAGTTAAAATATGTCCTTAAAACTGATAGGAGAAGTGTAATGCTTTTACAGCACTGGGCTTGAAAAGCACATCTACAGCTGAACACAGCAGAAGTGGCTGAAGAAGAGTGTTCAGACACATTTGGTTTAGATGTGTTTTTCTGCAGAGCTGTGACATATGACCAACTGAAGTTTGCCAGAACAAGGCAAACTGAAGGAGGGCTTGAATCCCCAGATGTGGGAGAGGGCGTGCTGGAAGGGACTGCTCAGGTTATCATCTGGTTCTTCTCAGAACCACCTGCACAGGTAGCTTTGTGATTTTGTAAAGAAATGGGGGTACCACTGGGGACCTGCTGCTTGTGAACCACTCACAGTATTTCCCCTCCTCTTTTTATTGCCAGAACGCATCAAACACGCCTTGGGGCTCTTAGCCAAATTCAGACTCGTGTGTGCTTCAAAAGATTAATGTTTGCCACACTAGAAGAGTATGTATAAACATGAAATGTCATCACTCGATCTGGGAAAAAGTACTAATTTCTCTTACTTTAGTATAAAGTTGTAAATATTACTCTAAAATAACTCTAAGAAAAATTTATAAGCATAATTTTAATAAGATCTTAATTCTATTTGAATTTAGTATCTTTGGTTTCCTATCAGGCTCACCATATACATGAGCAACTTAGTAAAAATTAAAAAAAAACAACCAAACAAAATCATGCAGGCTAGTTTTTATTGTATCTTAATTTCCACTCCCCAAATTCAATGCTACTTTTCCCCCCACCATAAGCAGGAATGATATAGGAAAGAAAATCACCTTGCATTACATTGTACAGGCAATGAGATACATGGCTGTTCATATTTACTGTGGAAGTGAAATTAGAAAGTCTATACTATATTCTGCATAAAATGCACCAAGTCCCTAAGGCATAAAGAACATCCAGCATATTCTTAAAAACAGTGGGTTTCAATCTCATCTGCAGATCATACCAGAAGAACATCCTATATAATCAGCAGTGTCAGCCGTAAGAACGCACCTAATGTCCTCCCAGTCACTACGCATTGTAAACACCGCAGGAGCCACCCAGTACAGCTACACGAAGAACCATTAATTACTTGTTCTTTGAGGTTAAATTTCAAAATCTAAGATACAGCAAAATAGATTAGGAATGATTCCTGTCATGTTCTCTAGAGAACATTGGAAATCAGAAACCAATAAAAAAATGACGCAAGTAACACACGCAATACCCCAGTGAAACACATTTTTGCCATGGGGTAACTATGGAGGCTCTTTGCTGCGTCTGATGCCTGCAGAGAAACACACGTGCCACCAGGATGTGCCTCAGCAGCCTTGCCAACTGCTGCCAATGGCCCAAGCCATAGACTTCTCTGTTTGCTACACTATCTACTAGAAGAAAGGCAGAACGGAGTACAGAAGCTGAGCCTACAAATCATTTAAGATCATTACTCTCCTAAAAAATTCCTGAGATCATCACCTCAACTTAATACGCCCTTCAGACACTCCCAGCCCAACATTTCATTTTTTTTCCCCTTTTACAATGATATCCAAAGGCACATCCAGCGCAGTGCACTCAAAGTGAGACAGGGGGAAGCAGACGCCAAACTCTGTGACTACAACAACCAACCTTTTTTAATGTTTTAATTTCTAAATGTCTGGTTGGTTTCTGCAGTAATTTTCTACATCATCCTTTAGGAACACAGCAGGCATCACTTTTGTTCTGACATCTATCAGGAAAAGAAGACAGGAGACTGATAATGCACCCTGAAGTGACAGAGGTCCTCAAAAGTTTCACAGAGAGGCCCTCTACGAGTTAAGGGGAAATATCCTTTTTTAAGAGAAGTTAAAAAGTAACAAAAAAAAAACAAACCCACAAAAAACAGGCAAACAAATTCACACACAGATGATCTTTCGAGGTCCCTTCCAATCTCTAACATTCTGTGATCCTGTGACCAATGTGCCTGTCGCTAAACGACAGCGAATCTTGGCCAATAAGGAGATTTAGGAACTAAAAAAAATAATCTGACAAATCATTCGAATCTGGGGAGGAAAGGAAGTATTAACAGAAGATTCCCCAAATATGTGCCACCAATGGTCTCAAATAGCACAGCAAAAAATTGTACATAAATGGTGTCTGAGTAGCTGAATGTGTCCTGGAAATCCTTGAGGAGCTTTCTTACAAAAAATACAATTAACACAGGATTCAAATTTCATTTCTTTCTGATAAGCCAGACAGGTTTTACCATCACAGGGCACACCACTGCTTTTCCTTCACGGGAAAATGAAAATAAAAAATTTAAAATACTTTCAATACAATTTAAATTTTAGACTGTAGACTCATATGACAACTTGTCTATAAGCAAATCATATTCACTAAGGAAAATTATTTACCCTTTTTTTTTTGCTATTACATACAGGGCCACCTGTAAATCACACAACTCAGCCACTGAAACACACTGTTCTCAGGAACCCTTAACGCAGGAGTAAGGAACAGGCAAACCCCACAGATCTACCACATATACTATCGACCCTTCCTTCTCACTGAAGACTACAAATTTATGCTTATTTCTTCCCTTTTCACAGGTGATTCTTTGGTATGGATATAAATCCATCTATAGATAATTCTATGACTTATTACAGCCATTATCATTCTTATATATTACTTAAATTACAATGCTATCTTAGAAACATTAACAGACTTATAAAATCACAAAAAAATATTGTTTTACCTTCAGTAAATGGAAAATGGGATTCTTTATGCTATTACACTATTTCCCGAATGGCACAGAGCTATGTCACTTACTGTGGAGAAGAGGACTATCACTAGACACGAATGGATGACCACCAGTCTGAGCACATCATAGATCCCTTAAGCCAGGCTCCAAACTCTGTCTTAAAAGGTACAACAGGCTTTACCACACAGTTCTCCTGTCCACTGCTCCTACTTTGGTGAAAGAAATTGAGGCCTTTGATTTCCACAGGAAGCAACTGATTTAAAAAGTCAGATTTTAAATATTTTCCACAGTTCCTCCTATCCAGACATCAAAAACACAGAAATCACAAGCAGAAACAACACAGAGTTTCCAAAATGTTACCTAGGTCATTCTTCAATAAAATCAACAAGTGTAGTAGTTTTCATAAACAAAAGCTAGGGACTAAATCAGGAACTTTCCTATTTGGATTAGGTCTTCCACACAGTATTTTTCATATATTAATCCTGCCCAAGACAGTAGCACAGCACTAGGGAATGTTCAAGCCTTAAATTTTTATTTTCATTAAAGCTAGATTACATTGAAATCCCTGTATGACATACACGAATGCACGGATAAACAAGCATAGAATGGTTTGGGTTGGAAGGGACCTTAAGGATTGTCTAATTTCAACCCCCTGCCATGGGCAGGGACACCTCCCACCAGCCCAGGTTGCCCAAAGCCTCATCCAGCCTGGCCTTGAACCCCTCCAGGGATGGGGCATCCACAGCTTCTCTGGGCACCCTGGACCACTGCCTCACCACCTGCACAGTGAAAAATTTCTTCCTAATGTCTAGTCTAAATCTCCCCTCTTCCAGCTTATACCCGTTACCCCTTGTCCTCTCACTCCACCCCCTGATGCAGAGTCCCTCCCCATCTCTCCTGTAGCCCCCTTTCAGCACTGGAAGCTGCTCTAAGGTCTCCCCGGAGCCTTCTCTTCTCCAGGCTGAACAACCCCAACTCTCTCAGCCTGTCCTCATAGGGGAGGTGCTCCAGCCCTCTGATTAGTTTTGTGGCTCTCCTCTGGACTCTCTCCAACAGGTCCAGGTCTTTTTTATGTTGGGGGCCCCACATCTGAACACAGTACTCCAGGTGGGGTCTCACGAGAGCAGAGTAGAGGGGGAGAATCCCCTCCCTCGACCTGCTGCTAATGCTTCTTCTGATGCCCCCAGGACACGGGTGGTTTCTGCACTGCCAGCACACACTGCCGGCTCATGTTCAGCTTCTCATCCACCAACACCCCCAAGTCCTTCTCCTCAGGGCTGCTCTCTATCCATTCTCCACCCAGCCTGTATTTGTGCTTGGGATTGCCTCGACCCACGTGCAGGACCTTGCACTTGGCCTTGTTAAATTTCATCAGGTTTGCATGGTCCCACCTCTCCAGCCTGTCCAGGTCCCTCTGGATGGCATCCCTTCCCTCCAGCGCGTCACCACACCACACAGCTTGGTGTCATCAGCAGACCTGCCGAGGGTGCACTCCATCCCACTGTCCATGTCTCCAACAAAGACATTAAACAACACTGGTCCCAGTACTGACCCCTGTGAATGCTGTTTCACATACAATTCTGCTTTTCTGAAAGAAAATGAAGCCTACAAATTAGGGAATGTCTATTGCAACTTGGTATCCCTGTATGATTACGATATCAATGTTCACAACAAAATTATTCAAGATTCCATAGCAGTGAAACAAAAAAGAGGGGGAAAAAAATTCCCCCAAAAATCAATCACAAAATTCAGTGAGGAGTACAAGATCCTAAAATTTTTCTTACTTCCTTCACAGTAGCCTGTCTGGAATCCTCCTAATATTAACAGACTTCCACGTAGGCACATGCACATACACACAAACTGTTTCTGACACATCTAATTTCTGGATTTGAAAAACAAGGGATGAAATTGCTGATACACAAGGATGAACACTTGCTCCTTATCCTACGGGAGCTAATGAGAAGATGCTTCCCTTTCTGGCTTCATGCAAATTGGAATTTGAGTATTTCAGAAACAATTTAATGTTAATTAGAATTATTAAATACATCTCAGTTTTAAATATGAAAAAAAACTGTAAACTTTTTTAAGCTGAAAGATCTGGCTCTTTTTCATTTTTTTTTAAAACAGCATAAAACAGAAGTACACTAAAACATACATGGCTAACATTTTCCATCTGACTTTTATTCATGAGGTGCACACAGATAAAAGATTTCCTACAATATTTAAGATTTCACTTCTATTTCAAAATTGAAAGGGTGTCATGTCACATGCTAGCACCTGTGGTCTCCAATAACTGGCTGCATCCTGATATTTACATCATTCTTAGGTGCCCAACACAATGTAACAACACAGCACAAACTATTGATTTCTTTGGGAAGTTGTCTTCTTTGCTACAGAAGAAAACAAAAGCCCTCAAGTAAGAACTTCAGAGAATTAAAACATATTGATGTCAAGTAAAATATATCTACATAAATTTTATATTTCTACATTATTTTTTAATATGATCCACAACATCAGGATTGTCTCTGTAAAAAGTTAGTATAATAAATTTTAAGATAGCATTAAATGGAAATTTCAACTGGATGGGCAGAGATAATCCGAAACTCAGATTATCCTTCACAAAGTCTTCCATTCTGTGGGACTCTGTAATATGTCCTTACAGGAGATTTGTACCCAACAAGTTCTTACAGGCATTTTCACATCCACTCCTACACTGCGGAGACTCTTCTACACCAATCTCCCAAGAATAAAAGGCGTTAACAGGCTGGAGTATGGCAAACTATCCACTAATTCTTAGGCTTAAGGTTGAATACTCCTCTATATGGACTGTGGGGGATCTTACTCTTTCACAAATCCAAAGAGAAAAAATCTTTCAGTGTTCCTACATTGATCATACCTGTTATCTACAAAGCAAAAATAATAATTTAGCAACCTGAAACAAAAAATTGAGGTCAGCATTTTTCAATGTCAGTTTCCAAATATATACACACAAGGCATGGGGAATCAGGCATTACTGAGCATTTGATAATAAATAAATAAATAAATAAAAAATAAAAAGAAGAATCTGGGTTACACCTCCTTCCTGACGTACTAATAAATGCAAAAGGTTTGTGTTATAATAATATCTTTATTACAGACCAGTGTCTGCTTCATTAAAGAAAATGTTGTTTATGCTATCAACTTTAAACATGTTGTGTCTGTTAAATTATCTTCTAGATGTACTAATTTCTTGTGTGAAGTACCTTTTCACAACATAAACCACTAGGCAGATATTCCCCCTACTTTCAGCCACACAGCCAGGCTGCCTTAAGAATATTCTCTTCAAAAATCCAAGTTTTCCCGTGATTCACCTCTCAGACTGACTCAGACCCCTTGGCAGCAGGGTTTACATTCACAGATGAAATTTGCGTGTGCTTCTCACAATGCAAAATCACTCACTGTCACAATCCCAAAGTACAAGAATAGCAGAGGATATAATTCACACAAAAACCCTGAATGTGTGTATGGATAAACACAATGTAACAATTCTACTTGTTCCCAGATTATGCAAACATTATAAATATAAATTCTGAATTTTTAAGGACTGCATATTGCCTGCTTCCCATCCCATTTCACCTTCTTCCAAAACTACAGCAATTTAGTAATTTGATCTGTAATATCAAGAAATAACTTCCTTTAGATATTAGGCAAAGAGAACCATGATAAAAATTGCATTTAGTTTATATGCTTTTCCTTCATATGAATAAATAAAAAAAAAATCTTAGGTTTTTATAATCATTTTTACTTTTTCCTCTAAAAAAAATAAGTTGTTCTATCTATCTAGGTTCCTGTATAGTATCTGTCCTGTAACAATTTAAATATATTCCCAATATTTAAGCAGATAACAGCTGCTATCACAAACACTGCTTGCTATTGCCCTGAGTAATCACACAAAATAGCATGTAAGTGACTTCTCCAAAGTCTGAGTTCTACTAAGCTTTCTCTCTGTTCACGAGCAGAGTGACTGACAGTTTAAGTAGGATATTTTGATACATAAGGATATTATTGAAAGAAAAAAAAAATATCGCTGAGTAACTACACAAACATTCAATAACTCCAAATTAACATAATAAGTCATCCTTCTCTATAAGTGGGAATATACATGATAGAAAAAAGTTCAAAATTGGTATCTGTACCTTGAAAGTATGAAGTAAGTGCTTGTAGCAGAAGGATCACCTTTGGAAAGAATAAAAATAAAAGGATAGCTTGCATTCAGCATCCCAGCATGTTGTTCTGGGTTCCAGATATTTAAAAAAAAAAACCCACAACACACAAAAAACAAAAACAAAATAACAAAAAAAAAACCAAAACAAAACAACAAAAAACCATCCACACTTCAGAGTTCAACACTGATCTGACTACTAGTATGATTTTTGGGCGCCTGTTTGCAGATGCGGTAGAGTTATCAATCCGAACAGACACACAATCCGGGTCCAATGTCACTTCTCCTCATTATGTTAATAGTTAATACATGCAAATGAAAACACTCTAGCAATTTGATTTCTTTGAAGATAGTTTGCATATTGTCTTAGCCATAATGACTGTACACTTCTTTCAGCCTCGATTTATGCAAGGGTAGTTTAGTTCATTTTTATCAGCTCAAATTCATTTTGGCTGCTACTGGAATGTATGCGTGTGTTTCTTTTTTACCTTTCACCTAATTACCATTCAGGTACTATAAGCAGATTTTTCATGCTATTGGTGTTTTTCTTAATTAAGAAACAAATGAATTCTCCCTAGCAAAAAAGATGGAACAACAGAATAAGATGCCAGAGGCTGATGTTCTGCTTCTTAATTGAAGCTGCTTCACTGTTAGGTGTCTGTTATAAGGGGGCAGAAGTGTCACGAGTTTATTCTGAATAGTATAAAAATAAAAGCATAAATAGTACTTTTAAAATTACAAATTAATACAGAAATATTAGCTTTACCAGCACAACTCAACTAAAACGTTCTCCCTTCCTTTAGGAGAGTAAATTCTCGAAGTATAAATTATTCTTCACATCTGGAAAGCCCCAGGTTCTAATCCCAGCCCAGAGTGAATCCTTTCTTTTTCCTTTGTCTATTATCTGCACCCTGCTTGTGTGCTCATGTTGTTCAATTAAGGAGGTACCTGAATTTACCAGCGAGAGGAATTTTGCTTCTTTTCCTTCATCCTTTCAGCAAAATAACTCTCTCTCTCTCACACTCCCTCTCCTCTTCTCCCTCTCCGTGCTCCCCCCCACCCCGTCCCCCACTTCTCCATCCCATTGCTCTGCTCCTTTTAACCGCCAGGTTTGCCCACGCAATCAAAACACCGGCACCACCAGTAACAGCATGCCAGCCAGGACAATATCCCCCACTGGTCATTTAACACGAAATTCAGAACTTTTAAGGATCAAGGCCTCCTAGGAACGTGGCATTCTTCTCTTAACACACAGCCCACGTACCAAGGGTCTCAGCCCCTGAACCACGCGGCACGTGCCAGGAGTAAAACGGGGTTTGAACAGAGGCTGAGAGATCATTTGGCCCCAGAGTTTGGAACTGTCACACAGGGCCAGACATCAGCCTTAATCACAGCAGCTAAAATCAGAGACCACCACTGACTCCTTATTTATAATGAATATATACTAATCATGTAAAAACTGGAAAGCAAACGTCTGACGTCGAGATTAAATCCTACCACTCCTTGTGGACACATAATCTCTACCTGTTTCCACAGGAATTATAAGAACTACAGAATCAGTATCTCCCCACATCCACAACAAATTAACTCACTTTTCCATTCGGACACTTTTCCACTATGTAAAAGGGGAATGCCAGGAAAAGGAAGAAAACCAAAAATATTTTTTAGTACAGTATGAACCGCAGATCAATTTTGAGATAATCCATATCACACTGAAGGGAAGCACTGTGTATTGTCTTGAAGAAATATAAATAGGTCTGTTCCCCGCTGAAATCGATCTTCTATAGAAAAATCTGTATTTTCTCCATCTGCTTTTATGCATGGCTTTGGACACACAAAACACCAAATTTATTTTCTGTTTAATCAATACTATCATATAATGCCTTTCACCAATATTAAAAACAGCTGTACCTGTTGATGTAAAGTATGTGTCACACGGCAGCGATAGGTGTATTTTGAAATGGAAACTATGGAAATGTGCGAGAAGGACTTTTTTCCTCCCACTTCCTTCCTTTGAACATTTGCTGGAGGTTGTTTTTTTTCTGGCAGGCAGAGAAAGCTAGATCCAACACATAACTATGCTGCTTCTATTTATAAGTCTTTGCTTTTTCAGAGAAAAACGCTATAATTTCAGATTTTTTTTCTTTTTAAAACATACAATGATGCCAAACATCATGAAGAAATCAAAGATTCAGTTTTGTTCAGTTTTCTACTGATTTTATATATGCAATTCCTTCACCTTAACTGCTGTGGTTTTACACTGTTTTCAGGGAGAAGAAAAAATCAAGCCTCATGTCAGTAGTTTAATTTCACATAGAGCTATAATCACAGCTCACTAAAAAAAAAATAGAAAAGCTCTGCTGCTCTGCTGGTAGTCTCCATACAGTAAACAACAAACCTCAGCTCTTCACCCACCGGACTGCCTCTTTCTGCATCCCTGCTGCAGTCTCAACTTCATTTTTCCTCTCAATCAGTCTCTGACCTCCTCACATGGTGTCCCTGCCAAATTCTTGGCATTGGAAGTGAGGGGGAAGAGGCCATACCATAAGCGTGTTGATAATGAGGAGATAGAAATAGAAAACCAGCTGGATTGTCCTAATAAAGTATGTCTGGGATTCAGAGAAACAACAACTCCCTGTTCAGGTCACTGTTCAGCATTTTAACCCTTTGCATTCCAGCTTGACCTTTCACTGATCTCCATTCAATTATTAAATTAACATTTAATATTAAATTGTACTTGAAAAATTCACTGTGATTTCAATGAAACCTATGACCTGCTTCTGTCTAACTGTATTTTAATTATGTCATTTTCGCCTGAGACATGCAAGTCAGTCCTGAAAGATTTTTTTGCTCATTGTTTTCCTCCTGCTCTGTTATCTCAAAAATGCCAATACTGTCACATTAGATCTTTGTTCTTTTGCTGAAGTATGTCTTGGCTGACTGATGCAATTTCTAAATCTCTAATGTATTAAGTTATTGTTTTCTCTTTACATCAGTTATTAAGCAGTGGAAATAAAACAGGTGCTAATACACACAAAAATCCAGCCACCCTTAATTTACCTACAGTGCTGAGAGATCCCTATTGGAGCTGATTTGATTAAATCTTTTGCAGTATTACAGTCCAGGAGTTCCCCACGCAGCCCTCGTATTCATTTATAGCAGCCATAAGACCTTCATCTCTAGTAACAAGTAAAAACAAGAAGGAAGGAAAATAAACTTTGTGGGTTTGTTTTTGCCTTACAAGGTGAAAGATGTAAAGTCTAACACTTTACACCTTTTTCACAGAGGGCTATCAAGCAAAAAAGGGCACAAACTCAATGGCCTTAAAGTTATAAATAGGGTGATCAAAACCTCTTTTGTTACTAAGTTTATTTGCTCTTGCTATTCATTCTTCAGTGGCTGGTCACACAAAACAAAGGTGTAATGCCAGATCCAACAAGACCATGAAGAACAGTCCTCAATTTCTTTAAAATTTGCCATTGAATCCAATATGGCATAACTTCAGCAACTTTGCTGAAAAATTTTAGCTATTCATTTAAACAAGAAGTATTCTGAACCTATTTATAGAAATAGTGACTCAAAACTTGTGATTTCCCAGCTGTTATGAGACAGTGGAACTGTATCTGATGATACATTTTTTTAAAATCAAAACAAAAAAATCCACACTTGAAAAATGGTCAAAATACCACTAATATTTTCTAAGGGGGATTTTTTTTTTTTACTCTAGAAATATTTTTCCTAAAAAAAGGAAAACAACAACTAACGTACAGACAGTAAAACAATTTTAGGTCTTACCACTTGGATGAATGAAGAAGAGCTAATAAAACACTGGCATTCAATTGCTAGCAAATATTTCCTCTAAGGTAACACATACAACTACATAACAACAGCTATATATTTCCAGTCCCTCAGTCACAGCCAGCAGAACACCGAGATCCACCTTTTCCATCCATTTCTATCCACTGGCAATTTTAAACAGTGCTTTGGAGGTCAGGTGGGATGACAGAGAAACTGTGTCTTCTCAGGAATTTACACCATTTACCCAAACAACAATCACTTAACTTCTTCCTATGTGCCTGGCACAAGCAGCATGGGTAAGGCTCAGCCTAATTACTCCATATAGTGAGCCCAGGAAGGGCCACCTGGCACTGATTTTACATAAATTCTGTCAACTCAGCAAATTATTGGCCTTTGCAGTTCCCTTAGCTGTTCAAGCAGACCAGACATATATATTAGAGATCTATTTATTTTTTATATATATTTATGAGAATAATGTCAAAGACCTAGCCCTCTCTTCGTGGGTCTGACTTTTCTTTATTAGAATGATGTGATCAAGGCAATAGGTTCCATCTTCTTTTTTTATCGAGGCATTTCTACAACTAGCAAACTCTACCGTAGAGATGACTAAGGTTAAAAGTACTCCAAAAACTGTACTGCACCAGGCAGAACAGGTCTCAAAGACCCTAGGCTCTATCCCAGGCTCTACCAGTACCTGCCTGATAAGTAATTTCCAGCCTCTGGCTTAAAGTTTTGCCAAAACTGGGTAATAACATTGATTGCTCTTCGAAGAGGAAAAATACAAAGGAGCAAACTATTATTACTCACCAAACAATAAGGTAGTGTAAGAGAAGTACACATTAGCCTCACACTAAAATGCAACAAAGTCTACCTACAAATGCCACCTACAGATTACTCTCTACTACCAGCCAAAACCACAAACAATAACCTGTAAATCACTCTCCATTAACAGAGGATATATGGCCTTACCATTGCTGCTTGGTAGCTCTCTTTTAGCACCAGAAAGCCCCGAAGAAAAAAAAAAAATTATAAGATCATAGTCGTATTATTAAGAAATTTTTATTCTACCAACTATGGAATACGTCTTCCTATTACTGTGTCAAACTATAATTCCTACAGCACGGTCACCAATGCTGTTATTTCAGTAACAACTCCACCAGAGATGAAGCAATTATCATCAAATAAATAACTATCATCAGATAGAAGGGATGAACCACTCAGTCAATAAAAATGCAGAAAAAAGGAATGGCTTAATAATCTAAATATATATTTGCTGTTATATGCACGTTATCACATGTGTAACATCTTGCCACTGCGTGAACTCACCATTAGAATGAGCAGCGTGCATCATTAACGTGTAAACATTCATTCCATGTGTCACTAATAAAGTATCATTTCATACAAAATGCAGGAAATTTAACACAAGACTTTCCTGAAATTCCTCTGACGAGATGCCCAATACTTAATTTAGCACCAAAATGCACTCATCAGAGGTGCCTACAACTTAATACTTCACATACAAATGCAATCACATAATTCAAGTATCAAAACATATTTGAATGTAAAATGTATCAAAGCTTTCACTAATGATGGCTTACAGGTTTGCAGTGCTCATGTATATAGTACAAACAAGCTCCATGCTCTTCCCTCCCAAAAGAAGAAAGAAAAGAAAGGAAAAAGGGTATTATGAGGTCTTAAATTCCCTGGGTTCGGTTGTTTCTTTCTCTTTGCTCTTGAACAATCAAACAGTGCCTCCTTCTTCATAACACTTCCTTTCTAGGAAGAGATCCCACTCTCAACAATTTTTTTATGCTTTTCTCATGCTTAACGTCATTCAAGTTATATTTCACAAAAACTGAAATGTAATGTAAATAAGCAAGAATATAATAGCAAATATTCAACATCTTACATGAGAACAACTTAGAAGGTAAAAGCTAAAGCATAAAGATCAGTACTTCTTGTGAAAATCTTAAAAACAATTAAAGAAAAGGAGATGACCACGTAACAGCAAAAAAATTTCCTATCAATAATTCAATCAGAACTAAACCAAGTGTCACGTGATAGCTGGGTTCCCATAACTACATCATTTTTTCACTGAATCTTATATTCAAAGGCTAAGAACAAACATCATCACTCACTTCCATGCAAAACTTTCTACATCTGTCAATTTTATTTCATCTCTGTGTCCATTCTGTATGAAGGGAATTTATAGAAATTAAAAATCCTTTGTTTACAGTCTTGTTTTATATCACATCTATTAGCAAAATGATTCGTGATCTTTATAAATGCAGTCCAGTTTCCCGCAATACGCACACTTGCTCTGTGATGGTATATAGCCATTCTAGTACATTCTAAAGGGGAGCTATATAAAGCAAGCAATTAGGCTTATGTTGAAGATGTACCATCCTTAAGGTGCAAAAAAGCCCACCAGACTTGGCATTGGCCTTTGTTGGATTTTTATTTATTTTAAGAAAAATTTGATTGGGCATTACTAGTCTGTATAAAAATGACTGGCATCTTAAAATCACACAGAATATGAAACTTCTGATATGCATGAGAGAGGAACTGGTTCTGGCACAGCAGTTCAAAATCTAGAATAATGTAACATTAAAATCTAAGACACACAACCTATTTCCAAGACCAAACTCCACACCATTAGCAGACAGACCCGGCATGCTCTTCAAGTTCACAGGTTTCATTGTAGCTCTCCCTATTTACAGTCTCACTATAAAGTAAAATTGTAACCTGAAATGAAGTATTTCTGCAGGTCTTTTGGAAGATAGAAAGGAAAATCTCCTAAGAGCGATACATGGCTATTCTAACACACATTAAAGCCTAAGGTATACAACACATTTATAATAAACACGCACGGAAATTTCCAGTGAAAGGAGGCTAGCAGGGTAGCTCAATGACAGAAACGGGCACGAAAGAATCCAGATGCTGCTCCTGAGCACTAGGGAGGGAGAATCTTACCATCAGGCATCAGTATCTAATGCAAAAAAAAAACAAAACCAAAAAAACCCATACACCAAAAAATATGGACCACAGCAGGAAACCTACAACGTAAGCTTTCATTCTTCTCTCACTGAAATGGAGGTAGCATTTCCAGTTGGCGTGTTTCACAGGGTCTGTTTAACACACACCATACAAGACTACTTGAAAAGTTCAAAAATAATTACTTCATAATTTCAAGCTACTTGCTTCCAAATCATATCTATACGTGCAGAATGCTTTTTTCTTCAAAATAAGTGTATTTTGTAGTAAATCGCTACTATACATCAAGCAACATGCCTCAATTCATACTCATTCTTTTATACATTGACATACACACGTTTATTTAACATATAATTTTTATGGAATCTTAAAAAAGATAGTTAGAAATAGTTCTCAAGTTCGAATTAGTAAGTAAAACACTTCCATACATGCAGACACACTAAATTTTCTATTTAATTTGTGATTACTTAATTTTAGAGATTTTTTTCTGACATGAGTTGTTATAACGATGGTTATTCAAATAATTTCTTTCAAATCTGAACGGCCCTTGAAGAATCACGTATCAGCCTAGTTTTCAGTTTACCAAAGATCATAATTGTGAAGTCTCTAAATAAAGATGCCGAACAATACGATCTGCATCTTGGTACTCTGAGTAACAGGAATATCTGTCCACTAAGAAATGGATAAAGACTAGCAAACTGCAAAGCATTTTGATTTTTTTTCTTATAACAAACCAATATTTTAATAATAAGTGTGAATTGTCATCACCACTTAATTTTTACGGTTTTTAACATCCTTGAAAAAAAAAAAAATCCGCATCACTGCACAACTCAGCACTTCAGTCAATACCATCCTGAAAGAACGTGGGGCTAGATGAACATAAAACTGTACAAGTTAAACATAAAACACAAGCCAACACTGCAATTATTTTCCTGACGGCATCACTTGAATCTATATTCGCAAGAGATTTTTCTGTGAATGCAAAAGGGGATTTTCAGTTTCAAAGACATCAGTGCAGACTAGGCGTGATTCTTCTCTTACGCTGGTATTGCATAGTGTAGCGTGTCCCGTGCCACAGACGAATCCCATGACTCGAAACAGTTAAGCACAGCAAGGCTAACACTCCAAATGCCCGTTTCTCATTTGTTTAAGAACGCAAAGGCCACAGGTTTGAAAATGATGCTTTGACTGAAAATGTTGAAAAACAAATTTAGCACGAACTTGGTGACATAGGAATTCCATATCTGAATTTCACCTTCTTTCCTGACAGTGAAAACTTCTGAAGCAACAGTCAAAGAACCTCAAAAATGAACGTCAGACTGATCAGACCAGTCATAACGTGCACAGAGCACACTCCCACTTAAATTAATTTCCTAAACTGCAGGACTAATCGTAGAATTACACAGTCTAGCTGGTCTAAGCACCCGATTGTTACTCTCCACTTATAAGAATTGCTGACCTTTATTATTTTGGCTACAATGCTTTTTTTTTCCCTTTTTGATTCACCAACCCTGATTTTCCTCTTTGTATAATGAAATGGGTCTCAGTTGTGTACCCCAGAGGTGTCAAACTCCCAAATAGGCAACAACGCAGGCTACTGCCCCTTGTCGGACACAAGTATACAGCTTTCTTCAGTTTTATTAAGTAAAAAGTTACTTCTGGAAAAACTGCAGCACAAGACATTCAAAGAAGAACTACTTATTCTGTGCTGCAATGTTTATCAAAGAAATGCACCTGAAAATCTGAACCCTATCTGCAAATTATACATGGGCTTTTACAGCTTCTTTCAGACCACTGGCAGGAATGCTGTGAGAGCTCAAGACAATAACACACAAAAACCAAAAAAAGTTATCACGCTAAAGAGATGTACCATTATATTTATAAAAAATGGAAGAAGCTCTTAAAACACTTCTACAGTCTTGTCTTAAATCTTCATTCAGAAACACTTCTCTAAGCCTTGAGTTCTGCACTTTAAAACATGCCTTTAATGTACACCTCAAAAGAGGGTTGCGAAATAGCCAGGATAAAACTCTGTATTTCTGGAATAAGAGACCTTTTTATGATTTTATTTTATTATTTATTTTTTTATTTATTATTTTATTATTAAACAAAACAGGTCCCCAGACATTAGAGCCTAAGAAAACAACCTTTCTTGAAGTATAACTAATCACTGTTCAAATGCCCACCAGTTCCCCTACACTGATCCCTCATTACTGGTAGCACTCCAGGTTACACTCCAGGTTCTTTCACACTGCATTCCAGCTATACTATCAGCAGTACAGCACCTTGCAGAATTCATCTACTGATATTAAGCCAGCAGCATTAGCTGAGACCCAACTGTCCTTTGGAGATGTGACCCTTAAAACTCGGAGAAAAGCGATACGTTATAAAAGATTTCTAGAGAGTATCAAACTGTCCAAAAATCTAAATTCAAATCCAAGCTGTCCAAATTCCAATTCTGTGGCAGTTGTACACATTTTCATGGCTTGCATTGAAAACCTTCTTCATTTAAAAGCTGTTATGTCTTGATTTTCATTTACACATTTCTCCCCCGACTATTACACTGAG
>WKFP01014718.1:144660-148911 GCA_011057875.1 Pterocles orientalis | reverse complement strand
CGGCACTTCCTTTGAGGCTTGTGCTGCAACTACAAAAGTAAAAATAATATAACCCTCTACAGAATTTCTTCTCAGCCTAAATGAATACCTCCAAAAGTATTTTTTCAAGATTATTCTATTTCAGCACAGAAAATCTTTACAGTAGACACACGGAAATACTTCTCTCACCATATTTGGGTCTATGAGGAATTTCTTATTTTACAGTATAATTCATTCTGTTCTCATTAAAGATCACTTTTCAATAATAATTGCAAGTGTGTTTAAAAAGTAATTACATTTTTCTATATCATTTTCGCCACAAAAATACGTAGACTTTTACTTTTCATAGATAATATGAAAACGAACATGTATGGCACAGGGGGCAAAACCCGAGCCATGGAATTCCTTTGAACATAATGAAAACACTTCATTTAAACCTAGTCCCTATTCTACTCTAGATTCTAATTTTACATACACCGAACTGTTATATACCGTTTCTAGCTGTGTGTATTTTTAAGCTCCTGTCCTACAAACACTTGCACGTTCATTTTAAGTATTACCATCAGCAGGACTGCCTCTATGAATGAAGTTAAGAGTGTTCCTTAAGTTTCTTGTGCAGTATTTTTATACCTTCCAAAAAAGGGTTAGACAGCAAACCGAGCAAGACAGAAAATGGTGTAGAATTTTACTGCAGTTGGTATGAATACTTTATTATGTGGAAAGAAAAACGGAGAAGTGGTGGGATACAACAAGACTTTTACTGTCCTCTGCTATGCAAAACCTAAGGTAAAGAGACCGACTGCAGTAGAAATGGCGTGTGACATGCACTTCTATCAGCTAACCACAGATGGAGAGCTTCCAGCCTAGTTGTCTGGAAGAATAAAGCAACATCATCCTAACTCATCTATGTGAGTGCAAAGAGTCATGTATGAGAAGAGTTTATAAAGACCTGTCTGAGTAACTCACTACTAAAGCATTGTTATTTTCAGTAGTCTTTTACCAAATTGCTTTAATTTCGTACACCTACCGCAATTAAACAAACCTCGATTATAAGAGGAAAAGTTCTAGAAAACAATCCAGCAGTACTTGAAAAACACGAACATTAGAGTCACACTCTAGCTTTACCTACACACTTGCAGACACGAAATTGCATTTATATAAATAAAGATCAAATAGACAAATAAGCCTTGCCCCAAATTAGCTCTATAAATATAAAAAGTTTCTGAGGATTATTAATAAAAACACCATCTTACTTCCTAAACATGTTTTAAAATCCTAGCTAATTCTCAAAAATATTAAAAAATATTAGCATTTACAAAGGATGACAATGTTATGTAACACTCTTCTTCAACAAAGGAAATACGTGACATATGAAAAATTAGAAGATAGATGGAAAATAACCAGGAAAAGATTTATTCAACATCTATAATGGAAGACAGGAACGTATTTTTGTCTATTATAATATTTTAACTTCTACAAACTCTTTTCATGTTTATGACTACACAAACAATATCAGAAGCTATTAAAACATAACTGAAGATGGTATGCATCTATATCAAACTAAATCCTTTTTTCTTTTCTAAAAAAGAAAAATCTACTGTGACAACCACCCGCACCTGCTACCAACTCATGATGGCATTACCCTTTCAAGCATTAGATAAAACTGAATAATCAATGAGAAATGTCAATACCAAGAAGTGATTCCTTCTGCCGTGTAAGCTTTGTGCAAGCGTTTGGGTTTTGTTTGGTTGGCTATGTTGTATTTTTACAAGAACTCTTCTTCAATATTGCAAATGTCCTGAATTGCTCTTATTACATTTGGTATTTCCCAAAACAATATTTATCTACATCAGTAAGGCACACAGATTTTTTGTTATTTCACACCCTAGGAATGGAGGAAAAAAAAAGAAAAAAGTTACTATCTAGCCAGTGACTAGGAGACAAGCATATCGACACTATGTCTCAAATACAGCACTTCCTAAGGAACTCTCAAACAAACACACACACATATATTTACAAACAACTGGGCAGAGAAAGTGCACCTGCTTCTCAAAGAAAAACTTGTGCTTGTAATCATTAAGACTTCAAAGCTCTCAGAACAAGATTTAACCGCACCATAGCTACACATACTGGGAAGCCTCAGCTCCACTAAGATGAGGACTTCCAAGCAGCACATAGGCACACAGAAAAAGGGAGCTGCAACATCAGAAAACAGCGTTATCAATATTTTATTTACACAAATTCAGGAGGTAACTGTAGCAACTTGCAAAACTCAAAAAGAACTGTAAGCAGACTGTAGCGTTCAGATTTTCCATGATGCCTGTTTGCCATTACCGCAGGAGTGAATGGAACACTGATATTATTTCTCTAGACTCCTCAGACACTTTTGCCAAATCTCTTAAGAGAGAATTTATAATAAAATATATTCCTTATAATATATTCATAGACTACGTTTCTGTGGAAGAAATCCTTCCCGTACATCGCACAGGAGAAGGAATATTACTGTAGAGCTGCTATAGAATTTCCATACTTCCACTTTAACACAAATCACTAAACTGTAAATAATCCTGACCACACAATTCTCCTCCACCATTGTGTCATCTCAAAAAGACAATCCGACAGTAATGGTAATGACACCCTCTCAGACAAGCCTGTGGGCATTAATATTTAAATCTTACCTATCCCTTGTGATTGGAATTCAGCCTCTATTCACAAACAAAAACTAAATCAATGTTCTTAGAGTTCAAACTAGATCCCTAAACAGTTTGCCACTCTCCATGCACAGATAAGATAAACTTTCTTTGACCCAAGAGATGAAGTTGCCATGACGATCAGAGAGTCCACTTTCTATATTGATATTTTGCTGATGTAACAACAAATAGAACCAGATCCTAGCGCTGATAATGGTGATTAATTAATACTAATATTGATCCCTACAAGCAAGAGACAAGGCTATTAACTTGAAGCCTGAAAAGTCAATTGTTACCTGTGGCAGAGATACTAGCAGCTGATTTTGAAACATAATAAACAAATGTGCTATCTTTATGCTAATACCTTTAAAGGGGTACATCCCTGTCTCAAGCACATTAATTTCACATTTCAAACGTATTCTTTTAATTAAATCTTCTCATCTGCATCCAGAGAAGAGGAATGAACTTCACGGTTTCCAACAGAAGCTATGCTAAATGCTACAAACCGAATACCTGTAACATAAACGACTAAGAGCACTCTTCAAGAATGAAGTGCAAAAAAGCTTAAGCGACTTTTATATATATAATATACAAGTCATAGGATTTTGAATAAAAATTGTGAATGCACATTTATCTAGTAGGAAGCCTATTTGGTCCTCATCTGAAAAGAGAAAAATAAAAAAAACCCACCAGTGAAAGCCTCACTGTGAAGATAACATCCTTGAAGGCACATCCATGCAAATCGAAGAGCAAAACTGGCTTCACCTACCTTTCCATTTACAGGCTATATTTAAATTAACTGCAATTACATCTTTGTGTTCGAGTGATTGCCCATAAACTACATTGGACACATACATAGTGTTAAAGCACCTCATCCAGAATCTCTGAGATTCCTTCTTTGCCCTCATTGGGAATATATTAAGAATTATAGGTGTATAGCATGAAAGAAAAAAGCTCTTCTATTTTTTAAAATAAAAAAATATTGCTCATCTTATAATTTGCTCTAGCCACTGACCACGCAAACTAGAACAATTTTCTTCTGACTTAAGAAATGGTGTTTCAATCAAAGAACGGCTTTTACTAGGATGCTGTATAAGTTAACGGCAAGTTTTCATATTAGGAAGCTACCTTTGTAGTACTCACGAAGTATATTTTATGTTAGTGGAAATAACTGGCACTACTGATGGATAGCTTGGTTTCCTCCTCACTTCACTAAACAGAGCCCTATACAAATCTTTACATTGCCTATTACACAGCTAACAAAAACAGGAATTAGCAGATACCAGAAAAAAAAATAATAATTTCAGTATTTTACCTCTCAGATTATGTCTTAAAAATACATTTCTATTAATCCATGACTGCAAATATAGATGGCATTTTAACCTACGGCGTGAACATCCGGCAACATAAAGATCAATTGTTTGCAACGAATTAATACTCAAGTCTCAGGAAACTAAAAATCATCATTCATGATTCATACTCAAGAGGTACAGGCAGCTGCTTACCTAGTGCTCTGCTTTGATTAAACTGAAAGCATTGTAAGTGCCTTTAATGTGCTACAGCGCGATTTAAAGGAGAGTAC
>WKFP01014718.1:104660-139660 GCA_011057875.1 Pterocles orientalis | reverse complement strand
GTGGAGGGAGGGTGACAGATCAACAGACGGGATTCATTGACGAGCCGGTGGCCGCCTTGAGATGCGAAGTCACAATGACAGAAAAACAGGGAGAGGGAAAGTGTGTGACGGAGGAAGAAGGAAGAGGAACGGGAGATCGGGGCGGGCGAGACGGAGAGCGAGCGGACAGGGAAGCAGAAAGAACGGAGGGAGGGAGCAGGGGAAGGAGCGAGGGAGGGAGAGAAGAGGAAGGAAGGGAGGGAGAGAGGGAGGGAGGAGGAGAGAGCTGGGCTCCTCGCTCGCTCTCTCCCTCTCTCGCTCGCTCTCTGCCGCCGCCGCGCCGCCTCCGCTCCCCGCGCCGCGCTCCGCTGCGACTGACAGGCGGCGGGAGGTGCCGGGGAGGGAGGGGGGAGGGAGGGGCTTTCCGGGACGGGGACGGGGGCGTTTGTCCGTCAGGCTTGACGGGCAGTGGCTGCTACCAGAGACAAGTCCGCATGCAAATCGCCTCCTGCTTCTGGGGTGCTGAGGCGGGAGGCTTCAATTGTCCCGGCTCCGCCAGGGCTCCCGGTGGCGGGGAGAGCCGCAACTTTCCTGAAAGAGGCAGAGCGAAGAAACTCCGCGACAGGCACCGGGTGTCCGGGCATAGCCGGGCGGCTCCGCGGCCTCCGCGCTGAAGAGCGAACCCTTCCCTCCGCCCTAGGCCGGGAGATCCCGGAGGCTGGAGGGCAGGGCGGTGAGGGCTGAGTGGAGGGGAACGCTCCGGGACCGGGGGATCCCGGCTTCGCCTCGCAGGTGTCGCCACAGAGGCGGCCGTTGAGGGCCCCAGGGCACGCGGGGTCCGCGCGCGCGGAACAAGCGAGGGACGGTTTGTCCGGCCGCCTGCGGGTGACGGGAGCGCTGGCGCTGTGGTCGCCGCTGCTGGCCCGCGGGGTTGATCCTTTCTTTCTGACTTTGGAGGTGAGGGAGAAAGATAATCCGACCAGCTGCGGAGTCTGCCGTTGGTTTTGCCCGTTCTGAATAGTGATAATCGAGAAATTTTTTCTCGCACAGTAAAAAACATCATCTGGCGCTTCTGGTACTGGTGCCGCTTCAGTGTTTCGACAAAGCTTAAACCCTTAGCAATCCTCGTGCTTACAGTCTGTGTCTTCAGGACAAAATTTCCCTCTAATCACCCCGTTTTGATGACCTGAATGATCTGATTTGCATGCACAGCTGTAGGTGAGCCGTGGTGAACACAGCGCTCTCCCTGGGTCGCTCAGAGGCTCACTGTTGTCAAGCGTTAACTTTGCAAACATCTGGGGGAACAACCAACCACACCAACAAAAAAATCAGCCTGATTTCACTGATGCCAAGTAAGGACACTTGATAGGGAAACATCTTCATTACCGTGCTTCCGGAAATTTCAGATCTGACACAGGACTGTGCTACAACGTTAGGTGTTCTCACAGCTTCACTGGTAGGAATTAAATTATTTATGTTCAGGGAAACTGTTAAGATTTGCTTTGACTCTTACCTTTGTGGTCCATGTACTCTGAACATAAACAGCTTTCAGCTTGACCCCTCAGAACTTTCAGTGATTATTTGTTTGTCCAATATTGCAAAAGTCTTCCTATAAGCAGCAGAAATTCTAATGCAGCAATGTCCATCATATAGTGTTAAAAAATAATGTTTGTAAATGACAAGTGACTTTGCAAAAACACTTTATTAACGAAGAGAACATGATGGAAACTGTGAACTGTAGTAAACATGTTGTTGTTTAGATACTTTAAAGAATCTAAGTAATAAATGTTTTCCATTTCACTGAAGTGATTGTGGTGTGACAAATTTATATTTCAATTTATTTCCCTGAGGCGTAGGCTCATGGTTAAGTACCAGTGTGCTAGTGGTAGTGTTTTCAAAAGGTGTTCTCTGGCAATAGACACACGTGAGGGTCCACCAAATGAAACGCTCTGCTCTAGCGTTGTTGCAGAACTAGGCTCGAGCAGGGGCTTGAAAGGATATTCATCTTTCACATTAAAGTTAATATTTGATCTTCACCCATTCTCACCTCTTTCTTAAATCTCAGTCCAGTTCCCTAATTAGAGTTAGCAACCTCTGTTCCTTCCTATCGATTGACCACTCTTTCCTGTTTCTGTTTTGATTCTTGCCTCCCGCAGAGTGTTTTCCATCTAAACAGGTAATTTGTCAGATACCACCTTTGAGCCTGCTGCTGTTTAAATGTAAAAGAACGGAGCCGAGTAACCTTTTTCCAACATTTGGACAGTATACAAACTGCAACTTAAAAATTAATATACTTCACGTGGTACAAAACAGTTATAAACAAGTGATGAACAGCAATGCAAACAGAAGCATTGCTAGAGTCCACATCACAAGTGTTTATTCTTACCTACTGTTTAGGGTAAATTACATAAGAGCATCGTTATTATGCCGACTTGCTTTCATAAATATTTAAGCAGCAATGTAACTTAAGTTACATATTATGAGGTATTAAGGCAGTTTTCTACTTTGTCAGCTCAAAAGAGGGTATATAAAGATGTATTATTTCTTTGACTATTCAGAGAGAGATGTTTGATCTCTTAAAGGATTACTGCACACAGGGATTTCAGTGTATTTCGGACTCACCTGAGGTTAAAGAGTTGTTTATGAAATTTGAAAAAGAAACGTACGCATGCCTGCTCTTTTAAAAAGTAATTAGTGGTCTAAATTAATGAACAGTTTTCCCTAATTCACAGAGAAGCTTTTATTTTGTATATTTTAGCGTTGCATGAAAACTACCCATTTTCTTTAGCGGAATGAGCACGTAGTGTACCCCAGCCGAAAGCAAGCTGTCAGGTCACCGCGTGTGACCATCGGTGCCACGCGAGAGTCAAGCAGATTTCTGGTGCTCTTCACCAGGAGCTGTTTCCACTAGGCAGCCTTGCCAAGGCTCTTTTGGTGGGGCAGTGGCTTGGATCGTACGGACACAAGTCGAGGGGTGCTCCAGTTCTCATACTGAGGGAATGGTGGCTACCTGTCCAAAAGCTGAGGGTATGGACAGATACTTAGAAATGATGGAGTAAGAATAGTTTCAAAATGTAGTGCTCTTCAACCAAAATAATAATTGGATGTGACCAGCGGTGGTATAAACCCATTTCAGAATACACAGGCTCTTAGTTAATCGCAGGATCTCAAGAAGAAGAAAATAACCTCTGCAGAGGCCCACTTCTTCGTCAGCTTGAACTTCATAACTTCCAATTCTCTATAGCTTACTGAGACTCTACAAAGATTGGTATAAACCCTCTAACTGAGTGGTTATCGCAGTTCGAAACTTAAGTTCTGGAAATGTAGTTCAAAGAAACTAGGGAAATCTCTGCTTAGATTTCCATGATCTCCAACTGTTAGCAACTATCTTACACATAGATAACAGGCATACTTTTAAAAACAATGTCCTCCTTTGGAGAACACGAAGTGATTTTTTAAAGCAACTTTTCCTCTCCCTCATTGAGAAGAGGAAATACTAAAACACTGAAATATTTTCTTGGCAGCAGAATTAACCTCTCAACCAGCAAGTATGGATTTCCTATCTTTTTTTTTTGTGAAAAAGAGTGTACACTGAGCAAAATCACTTCGTAATTCTCTCATAAATCCAGATATGCACTATTTTATTCAAAGGTACTGATATATTATGAAGATATCCCAAAGTATAGGCAGCAATTGAATTTGGAAGAAAATATGCTTGATTTCTGGGATATGTACATAATCAAATTCTGGCTGTTTAAAACATCCAGTAAGAGTATGTAATGGTAAAAATATAATTGCATGGGTTCTGTTGGGCTCTTGGGTTTTGATTTCCTTTGTAAGGACTTGAATTCTGCTGCGATCTTAATGATAATGTTTGGTTCTATAACTCTGAATGAAAAAGAAGAGAAAGGTGGTATTTTTCCAAGTATTATCCACTTACAGTGTTAGAAAGAATATGTAGCATAGCTTTCTGAAACTTTGTTCCTCTCCTTTCTTTGGTCAATAGTGAAGTAGTTAACTAGACTGGCCATGAAATTAATACCCCTATAACATGAATATGGGACAATTCACACCTTCCCCAGCTATTTGAAAAACCTACAGTTTGTTCTAATTTAATGATTTGGAGATTTTCTGTGTGGTCATACCAGACATACTCAGATTCTAAGACAACAAGAAAACAGACTGCATTGGGTCTAAATCCCCACAGTAGCCCATGTGACGTCAACTCAGCCATAAAAGCCAAGGGAAGGGAGGAGGGGGGCATTTGTTACTGTGTTTGTCTCCAGGAGCAGCCGCTACACATACTGAAGCTCTGCTTTCCCGAGAAGCGGCCGGACATTGCTTAAGTAGAGAATAACACCTTTGTTTTCCTTTTGTTTCTGTGCATGGCCTTGGCCTTTGCTTTAGTTAAACTGCTTTTATCATGACCCACGAGTTTTTCATCTTGTTCTTTCCCCTTTATTTTGCTGAAGAGGGAGTGATAGAGGGACCTGGTGGGCACCTGGCGTCCAGCCCAGGTTAACCCACCACACAGAGTTAAATATATCACTGAGCAGCTCAAAGATCATCAGTCTGAGCCTTGAATTTAGATGTAAATCTTCCTCTGACTTTTGAAAGAATGAAGAGAAAGCTCTACCAATGTATTTCTAGATGACAGAGAAAAAATGCTGCAAGAACCCGCAGAAGATCTGCGGATATCCAAAGAGAATGGGTGAGACCAGTGGATGTGTATTGCCTTTTCAACCAGTCCTGTAAACAAGTTAGAACTGAATTACTACTGCATTTTTTTGTGAATGTTTTATTCCCTAGGAATGATCACAACCCTACAGTGAAGTTCCTGGCTGCAGCATTTCAATGGATGCAGCAATGTAGGAAGCCAGACACACAGAGTGCTGGAATCGGTGCTGAGTCAGACTTCATGTTGATAGTCCAGACCTTTGCATCTATTCTGGGAGATCTGCCAGTGTTCAGAGGCCAAAATCCATGTCCACTCCATATGGAGAAGGAAGAATGGCATAGAAATAAATGGTGACCTCATAAACTCTCTGGATTCCTAAGCAGACTGTCCCTAAAAAGGGTACTCTATATCTGAGTTCATTTTTGGTTGATGCAAAGCTTAGTATTTTCTTGGTGTCAGTTTCCTGTCTCTTTATTTAGAGCAGAAATCACTGCTCTCTTTCAATAGTTCGGTTATGCAAGATACTTTCCATCTCACATTAAAATTTATATCTTATTTGTTATCCAGAAATAGTGGCAAAGATTATTCTTCATTTCCTGACTGGATGCTCTCTGATATTGCTCAGGTAATCTTATGGATGAACAAACTGTTAATCTACCAAACTGCTTTGACTTTTTGGGCAACTTTAAATCAGAATCACAGAATAGCCAAGGTGGTTCTCTGCATAATAACATAAAATACTATTTAGGGCTGCACAGGATTGCAGTGACACCCTGGAAAAATTAGCATTTACTTCTGAAAAATTATGCATACAAAGCAGCTTCTAATTTTTACATCCATGTTCTCTTTCCAGAAAAAATAGATCTCAAGATCTGCAAAATTTTACTGCAAAAATGACTTGCACAAGCTGACATGTAGTATGCCGTGTCTTCAGCTGGAAACGCAGCAGTAGCTGTGGCGTAGCTAGAAAAAGCTTTTTGATTGAAGAAAGCTAAAAACATGGACACAGGTTCAGAGTGAGATATTGTATCACACGTATGGCAGCATCTGGAGTGTGGGGTGGAAGGAAAAATGTCCTCTGAGGAAATATTTCTGGATGCCTCGGTTGTCTGAAATGCAGCCCATTCACCCCCACTGCTTACAGATGGCCACTGAAAATTTAGAAATCTACTGAAACATGGACAATCCCACACCACATTGCAGATTTCTGCCAGTAGCAAGACTGTGCAGCCCACAGCAGCAGTAACTGGCTGTTTTGGCATGTGCATGGGTTTCAGAGGCCAGTTTTGTTACAAGTCAGAGGACTTCTCTGTATTCCTTACCTTACCCTCCCTGGGAGCATGCTGCCCTCCGCACAGTCTTAACACTCTACAGGCTGGGCTTCTGGGGGAAAGCCATTCTCAGAGATGCAAAAACCAGTGTCGCATGCATATTCTTTCAGCTTCTAAGAACAGAGGGAGGAGTTCAGAAAAAGATGCAAGAAAAAGGGGAAAAAAAGAAAGGAATGGTAGAATAACAGAAACAGCAGGAAAAAGAGAACAGACAGCTGTAGTGCTTTAAAAATCTTTATTTCTGTCTTTATTTCTTTTTAAATATCCCACCAGCAGTATTTCATTTAGACATAGGATAACACTGAAAAGATAACACTAATATTGTCAAATTACCGTTTATGACTTTGGAGTGCAATGCTCATAAAGTAGTGACATGGGTATAAAGTGCAACCTCAGCTGCAGAGCTTGAACTGAAATAACATTTTCTCTTCTCCTTGGTCTTCCGTTCCACTGTAACTGCTATGCGGTATCGATTTTGGGAGCGATTAGCAGTGTCTGTATCATTCCACACAGCCAAATTGGATATTATGGGCATCTCACTTCACCCAGTTTCAGTAAAGGAGGTTACGTACACCCAACATCTCGACAAAATACACAGAAGCATGATCAAACGTTTAAAAATATTAGAAACCTGGAAATACAGATGATGATCCCCCTAGGTACAGTGGTATCTATAGTGGATCTACAAGTTTACCATTATGGCTTTATAATCACATAAACCCAGGTTTTCTTCTGCTTTATATCCATCTAATGGATGTTCTCACACAAATGTGTAAAGATAGCTGGTGGAGTTTGGGGTATAGCCTGCACTCGTGTCCTGTCTGTTCCTCATATTGTGCCAGTGAGGCTCCCTGCCCCCCACTCTGAGCAGTATCCTGCCCTCTGTATGTGTCAGAGTTGATATTATTTACCAATTTAAGGAATATATGAAACTGTGCATCATCATCATCGTCATCATCAATAGGAATAAATAATCAAATCTATTATAAAAGCCTCAATGTCTATACCAGCATAGCGTATCTTTTCGGGATTTTAGGTTCCTCTTGGCAGCATGGATGTGTTTTGGTTTATTAAGGGTGTGTTCATAATTTATGCAACTCTTCAATTCATGTCATTATCCTATAAATAGAATCAACTGCATTAGAAGGGAAGTCTTACCATGCAAAGAGTCTGTCGAAAGCGGGACCCCCTAAGGTTCTCTGCCTTCAGAACCTGACGCTTGCTTCGCACATCTTGAAACCATCACCATCTCCTACCATCTGTCCCGAAATATGCTAGCTTATACCCAACTTTACACTTCAAGCATTTTATAGGATCTGAACCCTAAATTGAGTAATAAACAGCAGTCTACAAGATGGTTCTGTTTCTGTTTCTTCAGCTGATCTCCAGCAGCGTTTTCCGTTTCCAAACTAAAGAAGTCGAAGAGCCCAGGTCTCCTCTGTAAAACTGCTGCTGGATCTCCCCTTGAACTTCAGTGACGGCAGTAGGTGTTGGAAATCATTTCCTTATGTCGAAACTATACAAACGCTTACACTGGTAATCAAATACAGATCTTCATCCCGAATCAGTTCATGGCCTCCGTGTATCCCAGTGGCAATAATGTTAAACTGTTACCAGAGATTCACGGTATCCCTGAAACAAAGCACAACTGCTTTGCGTTATCACTTGCTGTTATTTAAATAGCTCATGCTAGAACAGTGCTTCCGAAACCCCCCTTAGTTCTGACATGAGGCTAAATGGCTGAGATCAATATATTTCCGTTCGTGCAGGTGATGTATTGCTTTCGTGTTAGTTTTCCTTACTTGAGATGACTTCTCTGTCTTATAATCATGACTAAATCTCCTGCTACAAAATGAATTTGATTAAATCCAGGTACTTGACCTTGTCAGCTAATGTCCCCAGACGCCTCTTTACTAACTACCATTTTCTATGGGCTTCTAGGCAGTGAAGCTGGAATATTTATACCCTATCGCATGTTCTCTGCTCTCAATAACTACATCTTCTCCAAAATCATTATTTAAATTAAAAATTATTTAGAAGGATGGCCCTCTATCCTGTTCAGGCTGTCATATTACTTAAAATGAATTATTTTCTTAAACTGTTACATCTCATCCAGATGTTACCTTGTCACGCGCATCTCTAAGACAACTATTTAGGACCTGCACCAATCCCTCTTGAAGTAAAATTGAAATTAGAAATAGTTCCAGGTGAAAATTACATTGCCTCAAGATGTTAAGAGTATTGCTTTAGATGCAGTTTAGCAGTCACAAATCAAATTTTTTTTGAACAGTGGCTTTCTGATACAGTGTCATTTTGGAGGATGAAATTAGAAACTTTGTTTATTCCAAGAATGTATCTAAACTGCCTTTAATTTCACCATAGTCCCGTTCTTCAATACTAGACTGGATTAATTTTAAAATCTTAATGATTCAAAATAAATTAAAATCTAAAGGGACGTAATTTCTTTATTTAGATTAATGTTTAACTACATTTTCTTACTTTACGAGATGTGAAGAGATGTAACATCAATAAAGAACTGTAGCATGCAAGTGACTGAAGGTTGTAATAAATTTATGATCTTCAGTGAGTTATAAAACTTCCGACCACTGCCGAGCCCCATAAAGCAATGCTTTCTGCAAAGTTCTGTTCCACGTTAGGGAGGTGTGTGCTCACATCTTGACTTAGTATGATCAGAGAAAGGTGAGCCGAATGCAGGAGCACCAAAATGGATGCGAAACTGGAATGATGACACGAAAAATAAATGAGACTGAATTGACCGTAAGTAAAATTGACTGGAGACTAGGATAAAGCTTCTGGTCATGAAAGCCATAAGGTTTTGGAAGGGCTTCCAGCAGGAGAAGTGAATCCAGGTAATCTCGCAGGTTTAGGTGAAACAAGTGGTTTCAGGGAAGGATCATATTAAGTAGTACCTGTGATAGGAGGGGATTGGGCGTAATAATTTTAAAATTTCTTTTATTTCTATGCAAAATGTATGTCATTGCACATCTCAAAAGATTATAATAGCATTTGTGACAGACCAATTTATGGTGTTTAATTCAACAGCAAAACCAAAGGGGAAGACTTTAATCTGATTCAAAATTTCTCCATCATTTGCTAAATGTTAGACAACACAAACTGCCAGTATCCTGAGCAACACAAACTAACTTTACCTGAAATGGTCGTATTTTATTGGGCTCATTCCTCTACTGCACTGAAGTAAAGAGGGGAGATAAAGATTCTTTTGTGCCTCCACCAGTTCAGCACCATCCTGGAGATAAGAACCCAAGCCAGCCTTCAGCACAAAGCTGGAGAAATCACAGGGGTGCTCTAACATCTGACAACTAGAACAAAACACTCAGTACCCTCTGTCAGCCGGAGCTGGAAGAGCATTCCACGCTGTACCCTTCCCTGCTACTCACTGCCTCCAGGCACCACAGGCTGGCTGTGTGTAAATATATCCCACTCCTGAAGCTGACAGAAAATGAAGCTTTCTAAAAGATTGCTCAGATTCTGTGGAAGAGAAACTTATGGTTGTTTCACTTCTCTCTAGGGATGGAAACTGGCATTAGAGGACCTTACAATTGGTCCACTGTGTTTCCTGCAGCACGCTGTTTGCTGTGTGTTTACAAAACACACACACACAAGGTGGGAGCATGCATGTATGCACGTGTGTGCACACGTATACATTGCCTACATGGCCACACACGTGCACGCGTACATATAGAATTTTCAAAAGAAATCCAGAAACTCGTTAAATGATGGTAACTCAACTGTAAAAAAAAAAACCCCAGTACTCATTATAATCTCATCACATTATTTTCACATTAAACCCCCTCTCTTTGATTTTACAACGTCAGATTTGATCTTGCACAGCTTAGGTGCAGTGTGTTGCCTCTTTCTGTGAACTATCCTCCTATCTGTTTCCTAAGCTGTTGTTCCACACTTGTAATCGTGTTGTTTGAGTGCCTTACGTATTCTAAAAATAACCATAATAGAAGTTGCATGTAAGTGCAAGGTGAGAAGTGATGAACAGGACAGCGACACAGCACCGCCCATCACCCGGGATGTAAATGGGAGACCAGACCACACGGCACAGCAATAAATGATTATTATTGCTGCCATTTCTAAAGAACTCCAAGGTGTCGGAGCCACTTCAAAGTACTCACAAAGAGACATATTCCCTCCCCTAAAGAGTTTATCATCTAGAAACATTGCCAGGCTGTTTCTTCTTGTCTCATAGAAGTAAAACAAAACAAAGAAGGATGAGTGAAGCGCTACATTATACTGGATCATGCTTAAGCCTATACTGCATTTACAAAGTTTATTCTGTTCCCTCCTACTTTGTTACGCGTTTTTACCACCCAGGAAGGAGCTATACCATCAGTCTGAGACTTGTTGAAGCTCAGCTTGCAAGACATCACTGGTTAAACTCACTTGCATAACCACAACTTGCAAATTAACTTGAATGAACATGAATCTAATTTCCGTGCTCATCACAACTTGAACTAAGTCAAACTTTCCCTTCCTGGAGTTATCATTTCCAAGCGAGACCTCCAGCAAAACTTTCCTTTGGCTCTCAGCCAACTGCCTGCACTTGGCCACAAGTGTGTCCTGCACCGCGGACCCTTGAACAATGGAAACAAACAATGCAAACAAAACCAATCCACCATTCCCACTGCAGTAGGAAGTACCCTTCGTAAAAGAGAACGGCAAACAGTTCCTGAAGAGGAGCATTCCCTTCCACAGAATTAGTTCATCAAATCCTTTCCAAAACACATACATCCCTAATCGACTTCTCTCCTGCAGCGCTGACCCTAATGTTAAACCACACCATGGTAGCTAACCGGCTGTGAGCTAAACCTTCGAGCAGTATGGGAATATTGTAGAGAGATAGCATACATCTGAAGGTCAGTAAAGGTGAGCACAAAGACAAGAATCTGATGCATGATCCTTTTTCGTGTGGGTACTTTACCTCCTTATGCAGCTAGGTAGATACTCAGACTCTAACAGCCAAAGGAGACCAGGAAAGACATCTAACTCATCTGAAGCTAGTGGAATCTTTGCCATTTAACTCAGCGGGATCAGGGTCTCACCTTATTTCAGTGGGATTGCTCAAGGGTTAAAGTTCTGTTTAAGTGTGAAAAAATAAAGCGAAATCTCACTCTTAATGAGAATGGGTTGTTTTCTGACCAGATACCAACTATATTAAATTACCATAATATTTTCTTCTTCTGGAGATTGATTTGTAGTCTGATTTTTGCTTATCTATATTTCTCCTTTTCATATCCTCCGGACACTGCAAAAAAAAGGTGAAAAGGCAACCTATGAGTGTACAGTGCTGAAAAGTAAAACAATTTCAAAAGGAGATTTCCGCTCTGAAATTGCAAGTAGCCTGTAAAATAAATGTACCTTGACAAGATTAGAAAACAAGGAAAAATGTTTGTCTCCCTTTGGTGATTTATTTTGTGCATATAATAAACTGGGTTTGTAGTCAGTTTTACTTTTTCAGGGAAAACAAACTTTATTTTTCCATGACTGTAATACAGAATGATTGTGTCATTCTCAAGAACTGCTATGGGAGAAGTTCATGTCCAAGTTTACCATCAGACAGAGGAAAGCAGTGAATATAGCATATTTCACTTGTCACTGCGGAGTCTGCAGGTGGGTGTGCACTTCGGTCCAGGCCATTTGACTCTGAAGATCTGTGACAAAAATCTGGGTTTCTCTGCAGATTTTTTTTTTCTTTTTTCATTTTTTCTCAGCTTCAGCAGAAACCTGGAATATCTGGTCAAAACCGAAGTATTTTTATTTTTATTTCCCTTTAAGGGAATATGGACAATTCAATGTGAAACTGAACAAGAACCCAGGCTCTGAGACTTCTGGCTTTCTATGGTTTGCCTTGCTTTTAGGTTCTCCACAGTGAAAATGGGAAGGTGAATCATCCAACCACTACCTCCTCTTGGCTCTAGAGCAGAAAAATTAGAAACTAATTCACAGCCTGAGCCAGACCTTCTAGGTAGCTAAGGTAGCACTGAGGGACCAGAACCTTGAATATAAAGACCATCCAGGTGTGATCCAGGGAACAAGAAGGCACTAAGGCTTCATACATGGTGGGATCTTCCCCAATGTCAAGGTGCAGGACACTGGGCAAAGTCCATATGGGAGTGTTGTCCAGTTGTGGGTTCCAGTTGTTGCCAGTTTTGGAAGAATTTCACAGAAAGAGCTAAAAGAAAGGAACCTGGAAGCTAGGACCCGCCAGCAGATGGCAAAGTAATACTCCCCGTGGGCTGCCAGGAAACTCTTGTTGGGTTTCACTGGAAACCCATTTGCCAAACAGAGGAGTGTGACGGACCGGACAAGGAGTCATAGAAATATTTCAGTTTTGCAATGTTGACTTTTTATTTTTGTGTGTGTGAAGAAAACCTACCAGCTTGAAAGAACATTAACCAGTTCCCGAAAGCATGAGAGAAAATAAGTTGGGAGGTGGATTTTGCAGCATGGCTCCAGCCTCGTGTTGCACACGTGTGTGCAGTGACAGAACACTGCGGTGGGCATGGCTAGGGGGTGGATGGAGCCCAACAGTGTTGTAACGTTTCTCATAATTTTCAGATATTTGTTGTTTGTAGGTAACGAACAGCAGCAAGATGCTGTCACCTCACCTTGTTTGTGAAAGGAGCGGTGATACCCACAAAATCTGTGCTCTCAGAACAGCCACTCAAGGGGAGCTTGCGGTCAAGGAGGTGAGGTAGGGTCCAGGTCACAGGCTGGTTTGGCTTAATCTTCCAAGTGTAATCCTGCAGTAATTAGTGGCAATTTTTGGATTTATTTCTATAGTATGTATTTGATATGTCAAAAAGAGAGCATATGTTATTGCCTTTAGTTGTAACGATAGTAAGACCTGCATCTACTTTTCTTCCAAAATTTCCCATGTGGAAATTCACTTCTTGTTTGGTCTAGCAGTAATGCGATACAGGATTTTATGAAAATAATCGAATGAGACTGTCAACTGACAGAGCAGTGGTATTGGATATCTTGTGCTGGAAAGTAGAAATAATGCTGCACGGGAAATATCAATATGGATTAATCCATGGGCCATGGATTTGACCACTTAGTAAATTGGTTTTAGTTGTGTAATGTATGTTAAAGTGAGATAAATTCACAATTCACATTTCATTGATTTCCCTAAGTTCAATTGAGTATTTTCGTTATTGTTTTGTGTGTTTATATTTGACTGTTTCTTCTTAGAAGCTTAGTCAGTGTAAGCTTACATAGCCAATCCACCCTGCTGTGAGAGCTTGGATCTCTAATACTGGACCATAAGCTATGCTACTGAGGTAGAAAATTTACTGCTGGCCAGAAAAATAAAAATACCCTCCCTTCAAAATTGTGGAGTATACTTTGAAAAGATCTCCAGCTGGTCTTCCATCCAGTTGGTTTCAGAGAAGGTATTTTAGGCATAGAAAATTGTAGCTGTGTGCACTGAAAACTGTGCAGATATGAGAGAGATAACGTGCAAATCAAAACCTGTAATGCCTTTCTGTAGTTAGATGTGTCTATTAGATCCAGTGGTTCTCATCATCTACATACTGCCTAGATGTGTAACATCTACAGGTGTGCATACATTTCAAAAAAGTAATTTCACTTGATAGAAAGTCTTTGAATAAAAATAAGTTCAATTAATATTTTTAATTGTCGTTTACTGTTGAATAATTTTCAGCTCATGAGCTAAAGTATTGTTATCTATATAATACTAAGTATATAAGTTTAAGACAAAAATATATATTATTGTGCATAATGATGGATGACATAATAAAAATCATGGGTGTTCACATCTCACTTTAAACCGTATGGTTAGATTTTGCTATTCCCTATGTATCAATAGTCATTTTAATATTGAACAGAAATATGTAGTATCTTTACAGAAATGACTTCCCATCAGTCAGCCTTGACGTAGAATTGTAGAAAAAGAATGATGGTAAAAAGACAAAGAAGGATTGTACCTATCCAGACTGATCAAACTGTATCTTGAGAAATACAAATGATATGACTACTCTGCTCAGCAAACTTTGTGTTCACGCTACTGGTGCTATTGACCGTAGAAAGAATGGTTCTTGCAATTGTGGTTATAATAAACAGGAATTTAATTTTAAATAGACTTTGTAGTTTAACTGTATTTAACTTATTCTACAGAAATCAGCTTTGCATTGCTATTCATAGGTTAGTGGCAAGGTGGTACAAGGAGGTAACAGCAGCGTAACTGCCAAGCTGAGGGGAGATTCAATACCTGGTTCGACAGCATTTCTGTCTGCTTCTGCTGTGCAATGCCTGGAAGTCTGTATTGGGTCAATTGGTGTGAATCAATGGGTCACACCCAGTTACTTTTCCTAGTAGCTGGACAGGGAAAATCAGAAGTCGGTGGAACTCTGATTGCCACGTCCACAACACATGGCACACATCTCTTTCTGGATTTTTAAAACACGGAGATTCCTGAATAAATTGTTTCCAAGACACAGAGAATGGGTGTCAGAATGGTAACTGGGAAAAGGATAGTGGGAAATTAGGAGAAAAAAAAAAAAAAGCCTGCTGCAGGGAACAAAAAAATTATGAGAAAATTTCTGGCATGATGGTAAGAGAAGAGGATCTAGTAGTCTGGGAGAAGAGGAAGGGTAGGGATGTATCTAGAAATTCTAAAATGAGCTGCAAAGAGTTCACAAAATACAGAGGAATGGGGAAGTTGGTAGGCAGTGCACTTTGAGGGGAGAACAAAGGCACCCCAGGGTGCACAGTAGGCTTGACCTGTGGAAGTAGTGCACTGTGTGACCCTCCTGTTGATGAAACAACAACAGCAGCAATAAAGGATTATTTTCTCTGGCACTGAAAAGCATGCCACATAGTACAGCTTTTGATTGATAGTAAAATTAAATTAATATGAAATAATCTTGAAATTACAAAGCTTTCTAGAGGGGCCTTTGAATCTATACATGACTCAAGTAAACATAATTTTACAGCAAATGTGGAAAACTGAAATTAAATAGACTAAGTTGGAAAATCTACCTATAACCACAGCCACTGCCCCTTTGCAATGGGTGCTTTCTAATATTACCCAGTCTTGACATAGTACAATTATAGGCTTTGAATAAATGTTTTTAAAAAATGGAAATATGCAGATAAATTTGGATTTTTTAAACTTTTTTTGCCCCGTCTTTGAGATAAAGTTTTGTGTAGACTAGCAAAAAATGATCCTCCTGTGTTTCTGGAAATTTGTTCATGGCAATGATGATGTTCGTAATGGCAGATTTTCCTTTCCCGCTTTTCCTTTGCTATCTCTGCCTTCTAAGCTCACATATAGGCAGGTCTTGGGGACAGCAGAACTGGAAACTGCTCTGAGCCTCCGACTCTGCAGTATGAGTGGTCTGTTTACGATCTCTATGTCCTCATTGGCTCCTCTCCCAAGGGGGAGATGGAAAATACCATTTTTCTCAGAAATGCATTATCTTTTTTTTTTCCCTTTGGGTTTCTTGGCTTTTTTCCCCCTGCCGTTTTGCTTCTTCCATTACATTTTCTTTTTTTTCTCCAGGGTTTTTGCCAATGCCCTTTTAAAGAGCTAAGAAAAAAACCTTTTTATTCTTTGTTGTTTGTGCCTTCCTCTGAGAACAGGAGAGATTTGCTGAGAAGGGTCATAACTATAGCTCAAGCTAGCAGGTGTTAAGTAAGCCAATTTACCAGAGGCAACTAGATCTCTCAGTTTTCTTACATGTTTTGTCGAATCATCCAGCACAAGCAAAGCTTTCGTAGCTGGTATCAGTACCTGACAGTGGCAGAGTATGCACGACTGTGCAACACTTGTCTGTGTTGTTCCTTGCTTCTATGTTCATGCTCTTTCCTCTTTCCTTGTTTCGACTGGTCTAACTCTCAGGTGAAGGTTAATATTTAAATAAGAGCAGCTTCGAGGCCCTAGTTCATCTCAAGCCTATTGGCACTGCACTGGATTTTCAAGATTTTCCAAGCAAGTCTTGATTCCCTCGGTTTCACTACCTGGTAAGCAGCTGGTTACCATTCCCTTTTAAAATCAATGTTAAAGAAGCACTAGAATGACTACCACTAGTATGACTTTTCTAGCATTCAGTATTTTTATGTCTCCGATTTCCCTGTCCATAAGTCAAATGGATCAGAACACAAGTCATGGCATTAATTCATCCTATACGTGTGTAACTGATATTCACCATTTAGTGCATGAAACCTACAAGCTCTTAAAAAATGTATTTTTCCTTCCTGTTGCTGCCTTCTAGGACATTGATTTTATTTCATTTGAGTTTCATATATGATGCAGTATCATCTATGAAAGGCAGATCAATTGAGGTTTGGGGTTTCTTTAATTGCAATAATTGTCAGCAATATATTTATTATGTTTACTGTCTGAAATGTCGTTCCTCTACAATAATAAAAGAAAATGAAGAGAAAAAGAAGACCTCCGTGTGGATTTTGCCTCAAGCTTGCACATAAATGATTTTATATATATTTCTGAAATAAAAGAAAAGTTGAAAAAATGATGAAATAAAGCCATTCATAAAAATCACAGATGCAAACAAGATGCAAGATGTAATAAGGTAAAATTTACAACATTACAAAAATGCCTCTAACGTTAGCACTTACAGACAAGATCCCAAAGTAAGTTTTTCACAGTATGTTCCCAAGTCCTAGCTGTTGTGTAAATTTTCAAAGTCCAAAGAAAATGACATTTCTTTAATTGGAAGTTTTAGTAAATTTTGAGAAACTAAGCTACTTATACTGTACATAAGTGTTAAGAAATCACCTAACCTCATTTCCCATCAGCAGTACACAGCTATTTCTCGTTTTGGACAGAGAAGCAGGGCAACTTAACAGCACTGCGCAGGAGTCCACGGTACGCTCCCTGATCTGGTGAAGTGCATGCCCAGGGTAGAAAAATAAGCAAGATGAGCCACCTGCTGCGGGGACTGATTGTCAATAAAGCAACTATATACAATTTAAGATTCACTAGTTTAGGTCTTAGACCAATATAAGTAGCATCCAAACATCTAATAGGAGTACCCAGTTTTGTTACGTGTTCTGGAAGCTCTCGTTATGTGCAGAACTGGACATAAAGAGCTAAGTCTAGGTTCCAAAACCATCAATAGATCTTCCATGTGCTCATAAATCTTACGCTGACTTGAATAAGGCAAAAGTGATTCCTTGCTTGATGTTTCAACCTTGCTTAAACAAAATGAGGGCACAGTAATTTGGAAAGTGCCTCTAGGATAAACACCATCCTTGCCCAGGCAGAACGGAGGGGAAAAGGATCCACTGGCTGGCTGCTGGCTACCTTCCACCAATTTAATCATCTCATCAAACAGTGGGTAGATCCACTAGAGCAGGATAACCGCTTGATACTTGCGTTCCTAAACATAAAAATGATGGCTTGGGGGCTATCAGTACATAGACGAATGTGTCCAAAAGTTTCTTCCCTGACCACTCTTTCATTTGCTTTGTGCAGATATCACTCTGAATTCTTTTGTTTCTGTCTGGGTTGGAAATCTCAGAATGTTTATTTCTGAAAAATCTGTCGATGGTATCGTGTCTTGAAACTGCGACAGATAAAAGGGTTGGCTTTCATGAGGCCTCATTGTTTGCTCGGTCTTGGGTCCCTTTATTGACTTATTTAACAAAATTATCAAACAACAAACAGTTTCCATTATGTGCATGATCTCTTGGTAACTACTCTAATCACAAATTCAAATTTAAAACAATCATCTGCCCGAACCTACATTAAATCTGAACCTTTTACCTATTTCTTTCAGCTGTTGTAAACCAAATAATAACTGGACACAAATGCCACCTAGCCTATTTCCTCGATTTTTGTAAGTTATTTTCATGCTTTGTTCCTGTGCCCAATGGAAAAAATCTTCCATCCATAACAGTGAATACGCAGACAATTTTGTGAAGATTGAATGAAAGAAAATTTAGTGCATTTAAAGTGTATTTTCCTTTGTAAAAGAAATTAACTAGTAAAGAAACAGTCTTAACCTTTGCTTGGTAGTTAAATGCAGTGATGTCCCATTTCTAATGTTTGTGTTATCTAAGGAAAAAACAGAGAGGAGTTATTTAGAAAGCCTCATTAGAAGTGATTTATTTACCAACCCACAAATGTAAGTCTCGGCTGTACAAAGACTATTAGCTAAAAATGTGTGCTTAGATGTAAGTTTTAAAAAAGCTGCATTCTTAAATACATTCCTTACATGAAGGGGGTCCGATCTGTAAAACAATGAACTCCAGCTCATGGTTCTTGGGCATTTTGTGTAGGTTATAAGTCATAGTGTCTGGACGACATATGCATTCTTCAGAAAGGTATTCCCATTTGGAGAAAAGAGGGTTGAAAATACTCCCTCACTCTTGGGAACTTATTTTAAATACATCGAGGAGATCCTCATATAAATGTTCCATCAGGAGTCTTTGAAGAATCACTAAAAAATAGACTAATCAATAAATAAGATAGCAAATTAATTAATAAAATCTGATTTTTAGTGTCAGCTGTGGGATGTAAAATGAGATGGTTCTGTCGCTGTGTATGGTTATACACTGGGCAGTTAGAGAACAAGATTAATTTGTGCCTTTCCTTCACAGTTTTAAAGACGAAGCCTGTGCAGATATTTCTACATAGACACTATATATGGTTTGGGGATGTATGCATGTATTCCATAAGTTCTCAGTGTACTCTGAGTAATGAGGTGCCTCGTTGTCCTCACTGCACAGCTGGGTATTGGCTGCAGAGCTTTACTGGCAGTAGGTTCAAACCGACTTGCAGCTGAATGCCTCGATGAGGGTTCACCTGTTAGAAGGCAACATTGCCATCACTGTATTGACAGCATTTTTTAATTTCTAAAGCAAATTAAATACCACACTCCTATACTGGCAGACTGTCAGTGTAGCGCTCGGTATTTTGTAAGGTAGGCATTTTGCAGTACAGCAATAATTAAAAATTACAAATAACTTTTGCAGCTGGTCGTTTTCTAAAGATTTCAAATGTGGTATTCAAGTGTCAAATTTCAGGTTGACGAGCTGAAGCATAAGCAGAATTTGTACATCTTCAATTTTCTATTTAGTATGTACTTAGGGTTTCAGGTTTGTTGTTGGTTTTTGTTTTGTTTTGTTTTGTTTTTCTGTTTGAGAGATATTCAAGAAGGGATTTTTAATAGTTTTTGAGTGTGACGTTCGTGTTTCTAAACTATCTTGTCCTGATAACTAGAATACAGCATAACAGAAATCTAAGGCAGAATCCTGCTCAGGTGTTGTCAGTAGAACTATCTGGATGATCTGCTCCGTACTCTATGGAGTGTCTTCCACTCTGATGTCCTCATGGTCAACTATAGAATGCAACTGGTAAGGAAGGATGAAAAAGGCAAAGGAGAAATTAAACAGAGGGCTGAAAATCAAACTGTAAGAGTTGATTCACTGAAATGCTATTGAAAGGTTGTCTTGATAGAGAGAATTTTTTTTTCCCAGCAATGTTTAGTGGATGGTCTAAGATTTTGGATTTGTCTAGTTGTGAAAGGTAGAGAAGATAATGATGGAGAGAAGTCGTTGCAGAGTAGAAAAAAATAAACAATTAAATATCATTGTTCGGAAATAATTATAGATCAACTAGGAGGGAGAAACAACCAGAAAGGAAAGAGCAAGGGAAAGGAATTATCTGAGGGAAGGAACACATTGAAAAGAGCACCAAGGAGACTTGAAAAACCACAGAAGAAAAACCTTGTCACGTAGCAGAAGCCACCACTGAGAAGTGAAAAATGTGTTATATAGGCAGGAGTAAAACTGCCTCTAATAACAGAATGAGGTAAGAATAAATTAAATATATAGAACCCTAGAAATGATCCACCTGTGTGAGAAATCTACCGTTGTCAGAAGAACCACTTAGGTCAAAGAGAGTAAGAGGAAATAACGAAGTACAGGCAGCAGAAAGGGGGAGACAGTCACCAAGAGCAAGAAGTGAGTTCTGCCTACTGGCCAGATTGCAGTCTACACGGGCATCGGGAAAAGGTAGCACTGAATGGCACAACCTCTGGAAAATTAGAGGAGGAGTTTTTCTTTAAGAAGAAAAAGGTAAGAGTCTGCACAATATTTCTGAGGAGGTTCCCTTTAATTAGCAAATTTAGGAAGATCACAGAAGCATGAAAAGAGAAAAGATATGAGAGATGTAGGTATGGGAGCAGCTATCAGCCTGGAGTCATGTTCACAACGGAGAAAGCTGTTAGATTGCAAGGGAGAAATAAATCTTTTCAACTGCCCCTAGAAAACACTGGGAAGGAAGAATAGCCAGGCTGGTTAGAGAAGAGAATTATTGATATGGAAATGGAGCAGTGGCCACAAGCATACATCAAAATGAGGAAGAAAAAGAAATTAGACTGAATTTGCAATGGTTAGGCATCCCTATGGAGTATCTGATGAGATTTACAGCTCTGCTAGCAGACCAAGATAGCCCTGGCAAGGAGATGAATACCTGAATGGGTTCAGTTTGTACCAAAATCCACCCAGAGCACAAAGCTCCAGGATCCCTGAGACAGTACCTGGGGATGTCACAAAGGATACCAGTATGTCGGGGCTCAAAAGTGCAAAGCCTTGTTTTATAACTTTCTTTCAGGTGATGAGCATTAAAGAGAATTAGAGTTCTGTCTGGGAGGTTTCCTTGCCCAAGCGTGCAAACCCAGAGTCTCCTCCAGCAGGTCTCCTCCTGGTACCCACAGGAAGGGTAAGACACCGTGCGGAGAGCAGGGAGCAGCCTGCCTTTGGCACAGCCTTCCAGCCGCAGACGAGAACATATACTCTGGGAGAGAATAACGGGCCGCTCACTGGAGGCCTGGGGAAAACGGATCGCCCAGGGGCTGGGAGAATTCACACTGCCCTTCAGGAGGTGAGCTGGTGGCTGTAAATAAGCAGTTCATGTTTATTTTGGTAAGGAAAATCTTGGGGCAGCTTCTAAAGCTTTGGGAGTCTCATTACTGTCTCCTCACCGGTAAATTCTTGCAAACAATGTTATACGCCATACCTACGAAAAAGTATAACAGCAAGTGAAAATTCGTAATAAAAAATCCCCAATAAATTCTTATTAACACCGAAAGTGTATGGCGTAAAACCACCGTTCTGGGACACAGCCTACTGTGGGTTTTTAGGGCTCTGACACGGAGATTTGAAGGCCAATGAAGTCTTGAAGTACTGAAAAACTCATACAGATGTTATGTCAACAGACAACCCCAATACATGATAGATATGAAGAAAAATCATCTAGTAGTGGGCATAGGCTTTTAAATATCATAGAAACATAGAATGGTTTGGGTTGGAAGGGACCTAAAAGATCATAGAGTTCAACCCCCTGCCATGGGCAGGGACACCCTCCCACTAGCCCAGGTTGCCCAAAGCCTCATCCAGCCTGGCCTTGAACCCCTCCAGGGATGGGGCATCCACAGCTTCTCTGGGCAACCTGGGCCACTGCCTCACCACCCTCACAGGGAAAAATTTCTTCCCAATGTCTAATCTAAATCTGCCCTCAGAACTTGATGAGACTGTCCTGAAAGAAAATGTTTGTGTCAGAAATAATTAAAGAGGATGTGCAGACAGAAGGATGAGGAGGATGTTGCACATTGGTAATGTGGGTACGGGTATAGGTGGGGGACTTTGGGCAGAAGAAACCTCTGTTTAGGAGTTCCCCACAGCGAGCTCAAACAGTGAATTTGAATCCTATCTTCATCTGAATACCCCTGCTTGGCTCCTTCGGCAGAATTTTTCAAGACAGCAATATGTTGACAGGTGTAATTTTGATTTAGCCAACATATTTTTAAACTCAAAAAATCATTAAACAAAATGAGTGCCAGGATGTATAAGAATAACATCTTTCCTATCATACCGAGAGAAAGGTAACTCTCCTAAAATGACATTTATTTTGCACGGAGGGTGGCAGGATACAGTGGAAAATTCAGTGAGTTTCCAGAATACTAAATGTATGTTAAATACTTCTGTGTGCAAACAACTTGTACTCACAGTGTTGCCAAGCCGATGCCATATTGGCGTTCTGAGGATTATGTATTTATGATAGTGATAATTAAAAAAAAATCCTCAAAACAACTTTTAGAAGTTGAACGTTTGTCTTTTGCAGGTAACAAGCAAGTAAATAATCATTTTTTTTGGAAATGCATCAATAAATTTAAAAAAGTGTGTGTAAAGATACATGTACCTATGGCTATATGCTCACTTATGTGATGAATGAGCTTGATCCATGCTGTATCTGTTGGTATTTTTCATTATATTTAATTTTAATTCATTTATTCATAGTTTTAACCTTTGTAAGAACATCAGTTATTTAAATGAGCAGAAGGTAAACCACATGAAGAAAACTGCAGCGTTTAATGTTGAAGATAACTGACATGCATGAAGTCATTGTATTAAAATATTGTTTTTCGTATTGTTTAGCACAGATGGTGCTGGTAATTAATATTGTGCTATTTTTTTCATCAGGGGATTCCCTGATTACAAAATTCACGCAGTATGTAGTAAACTGCTGCATTACCCTGGATGAATAAGTGATCTATGATTTATATATTTATTAACGAGAAATCTATTATCCAAGATGGAAATTACACAATGTTTCAAAACTTTTTAAGAGCTTTTTTTTAATCATGTATTTTTAGAAAATCCATAATTTATTAAATGCTGTGTACTATCAAACAGACCCTGTTTACTTCTGTCTTTTCTAAAGGCTCTAAGTGCTGATGATCAAAACCAGGCTCATTAGAAAATACACATCAACAATCAAAATATCTTTGAGGGCGTTCTGACATTTCCTGCAGAGGGTATTTTGAGTACAATTAGGAATAAATTCTTCTGTCTTTACCATACAACAGTAAACATTATGTCCTGTGCACCATCTTTATTCAATTTTTTTTTTTAAAGTGAAACCATCCTTCTAAAACACTCATTGAAATTAAAGCGTATATTCTAGAAACTAATTTCTGAATAGGAGAGTAGAAACGTGCTTGTGTGTCGCCACCGAACAGGCACACTGCCTGTCCGTCCACTGAAGCTGCAAATGTGGGTGCAGGGGCTGGAGCCTGCCCTCCGTGCTGGAGGAGCTCCGGTGCCTAACCACGCGAGGATGTGCAAGACTTACGAGGTAGATGAGATATGCTTCGGTCACCCACGTGTGGGAATTAGTAACCATAACTGGTATAAAATGAGTCCTTGTACTGGTTCTGCAGTTGGAGAATGAGGGGAAAAAATTCTTTCCCTCCTACCTAAAATACAACTAATGGGATAGTGGATCAAAACCCACTCCGTAAGGATTACACGTGTGGGAACTTTGATCTGGAGATGGTTGGGACTGTAGGCTGGGACAAGTGTTACACACCTTTTCCTTGGGCGAGCCCTAGGAAGTGACCTGCTCAATCAGACGCCCTTGTGGCTTTTCAAGACCTGAAAGAGGCAAACCCTTAACTAAGTCTTTTCCGGAGCGGTTTCCATGTTTTCAGGTTGTGCAGACTGTGTTTCATGTCATTCACATGCAGTTCAGGGCTGGCATTTTGAAGCAAAAGATCTAGATACTCAGCATGACTTCTGGATAGAGTAGAAAATGGAATTAAAATCTCCATGTCAAAGAAAAGGATACTTTTGTCTTCAGAGTCAGGATGCCTAAACCCTAAGCAACAGTAACTACCTAGTACATGATGCTATGGGCTTCAGAAATTGTATTTCTTGAAACAGTCAATTTTTTTCCAGAGCAAAATCCTGATTACATCTATGGCAAAATTAAGTAATTTCCTTTATTCACTGGATTATACATACTACTGCATGTAGTTTCCATCTCCAGTTTTTACTCTCAGATATTAATATTTTTCTTTTGGAAGAGATGTGAAGATGGCTATAAAACAGATGAATACCGTCATTAATAATTGCATTTAATCATTAACAGTAAAGCAATGGATAATTTGAATGTACACTTATGCTCTGCTACATGTTGTCACCTTTAAAGTACAAATTTATTTCAAAAATCAATACCTTTTAGCTATTGCAACTTTTAGAATCACTTCAAACTAAACGGCGCAATCCTGGATATTATTTACATTTGCATCAGGTGTTTTTCAGATCTCTTTGTTGGTGTGCATCTCTAAGAGGGAGGACAAAACGATGGAGTTATAATGGGGTTGGTAAGGAAACACACGTTCAGTTACAAACATGAAATTATTTTCCCTTTCAAATTAATAATGTCTATCAGATGTTATGTTTTCCAGCCTGATATTTTTGCTCCCACATACGTTTGTGTGGGCTCATCAAAGTTTCCTGATTTCTTAGGCTATCGTACATTAGAATGCAGACTATGTATCTGCACCAGAAACTTTTTTGGGGAGAAAAGCAGTATTTCAAACCAGGCTAATACTGGTAGAGTATATAGTATTTACGTTTTGCTGCATAGAAAACAACAGGTTTTAAAAAGAGACATTTATCATGAAGCAATTAATCCAGCCTGTTAACTTTTTAATGGAAAGATGTTACAGGAATTGTAATAGTAGCTCCACTTGTAAACTATCTCGCAGTTCTCAGTTCTCTATTAAATATCACTGTCATGTAAAATATTGTGTGTTTCAGATTTGCAACAGACCAATTTAAGGAAGAGCTAATAATTCCTGCCAATAAAGCAGCAGTAAAGCTCGTGCCGATCACTGAGGCTCTTCCCCCAAAGTGGGAAATGAGTTGCTTAGGATTTCAGCTTTCCACGGGATTTTTCTTTACTGTTTTTGGCTTGAAAATAATTAATGAATAGGGGAGGTAATGTGTAAATGTGTAAATATCCAGCTTTAAGCTAGTACAATAATCTTTCTTTCAAATTCCTATTTCACAAATGCAGTGTTGACTAGCTGCATAAAGAATATTAGTCCGAATCACAGAGGATTTGTCCTTAAATCAGAGTGCCTGAATCCCATGCTGTCTAGTGCTTGATGTGTTTGTGTATGAAGGACTATTTATTTTCCAATAACAGTGGAAGAATTTAAAATGTGTGAAACAAATCTTTCGACCACAGTATTTTCTGCTTTGTGACTTTCTGCTTTGAGTAGTTGCTTTAATTCTTCATTGCATGACTCTACCTGCATGTGGTTTGCATGAGTAAGAATTAAAGATGATCTGAATGATCACGAAAACAACTCTTGAGAAAAGCTGCAGGGTGTTTGGGGGTCTTGACACCGTAGTCCTGTCCCATGCAGAACTCCCAATATCCCAGCTTCCAGTGGCCGCAATTTGGAGTGAGTCAGGGTTACACCACTCATCCGAAAGGACTGTGCGGCGTGCGCTCGGTTCCTGACAATTCTTCTAATCTTGCAGATTCCTCTGCCTTATTGCAACTGATTGTAAGACGGGTCACCGGCTAATTTACAACATGGGATTTATTTGGTCAACACTAAATCACCGGTCCAGGCTGAAATAACTTGTAATTGCAACACAGGTAAACAAAAGTGCAAATACAAATCAGCCACCTGTATTTTAGAATGAGCTCTCCCAGCTATTTCTCAATGTATTTATGATGGGTTATTTTTTATATATACAAGATAACACAACACAATCATACTACTGTAAGAAAAGACTTAATGAAATCTCGGTTGTTACAAGAAGATGCTGTGGAATATCTGGTTTGGTTAACCAAATATACACTTTTTAACATAGATGGTCTTTATCTGGAAAATAAATGGTAAGGAACACAATTCAAATAAGCTGAAAGTTAATATTTTATCTAGGACCAAGAAGAAACCTGGAGTTAAAGGTAAATGACTTTTTAGACTTAGGGGAATAATATTTTTAGCAATATTATTATCCTTGCAATTGCACCATTAAAACTTACTCCATTGTATTAGAATTTTCTATATGTTTCATTCTGCCAAGTATCATACCTCGGGATCAATAAGTAGATCATAAATTTCATTTATTACGTGGAACAATTACAAATGTGATCTACGGCAGCTGAAGGATGAAGTAACATTCTAAATCTCTGTAAGTAACCTCCTTCTGGAGAAAGAACAGCACGGGAGTTATTGGGCACTTCTGCTCCAAACAAAGTGATGAAACAAATATAATGACTCAGAGTGATTTCCTGCGGTGCTGTCTACAGCTCTCATCCTTCACTTTTACTGATAGATTGCAGATATTCATTATTCTTTTTAAAGTACACATATACAACTCTGACCATATTTTAATCCGTATGCTGTATTTTTACCCAGCACGCCAGTGTTTGACGGTAGCGGGAGAGCTGTGCGTGAGGCTCTAGGACAGCATATGGCCTGAGGTCCAGCTGGGTGTCTGGGTATGTCATTCCAGACTCAGGTTTGGATTGCTCAGTAATTAGCAACTGACTGTTTAATATTGTTAACTCATTTTTTTTTTCTTTGCAATTCGTGTCCTGCTTTTCAAAATTCTAAAAGCACGAATTGTGTGAGTGCCAGCAAAAAAATAATAGTAATGAGCTCATTTCCATAGCATTGGACCCGTTTTCATGCTGACTGATGATGGTTTCCAAAACTGAGTTTTACTGGCAAACAGGGTCCTGCTAGCATTGTCCTTCCAAATGCCTGGAGGAAATAATCCCAGGTTTCAAATGGAAAAATAAAAAATATGCTCAGTTCTGAGTCAGTTTTAGCTTTACTTTTGTTATGAGCTGCAGTGGCCCATAGGAAATGTAGCTTTGGAAAAAAATGAATTTTTCTTTGTTAGCAGTTTGATGTAATTTTGTTCCTGCTCATTAGATGCCATAGATTTAGACAGTTGGGCTCCCCTTCCTCTCTCTCAGTGAGGCAAAGAGACTTACTGGGATTTGTCAAACGTTGGCAACTCTAATGCTTTGCCTCTTCTATTCCCAGGCAGCAATCTGCCTCGGAACAGATCTGCAGTGGGAAGTTTTTCCTCTAGTCATTTGTGCTGCATTGTTGGGGCGTGTCTGTAAACAAGCAACAGCAGCCCTACAGATGCGGCACCAACAGGGAACTATTCAACGGCCGATTCTTGGGTTTCACTTCAGCACAAAACCCAGTTACTCCAAGAAGGACCATCTTCTTTTCCAGTGGGCTGGAAACCCTCACCCGTTATTTCTGGATTTGCTATTTTAGTGTGTGCATCCACTCGCCCTTTTTGATTTTGGAATGGTTGCCCTCCTCTTGTGTGCCAAAAGCCATCTTCCATCCCCAAGTCCCATCATCAAGTAGTGTTGTGGAAAGCCTGTCCAAATGCGGCAGGTTTTGTGTCGCTTCATCTGTGTATCGCTGACCAGTGAATGTCACAAAGCACTCTGTCCCTGTCAGGTTTGCTCCAATCCTGCTCCCGAGTCAGACTACCCCAGGGTCAGACTTGGTGGCTGAATCTGGTCCTTGTTCTGCTCAGCTCTCAACAAATAACAAACTCTCAGGGTGAGTACATACAGCACACAGTAGTGTCCCTGGTCCCAGGAAATGATATATTTTTTTCTCTGTTGGCAAAATTAGTCAAAGGTTGAATGTATTTATGGACTTTTCATGCAAATATTCCTTTGTGAATACATTACCCTGGAAAAAGTTGTGTTTTCTTCTACTTTTTATGGATTTTCTGGTACAATGGTAAAAATACACATATTGTGCCTACACTGTAACTTTTGTCCTTGAAAACTCCGGCTCATAATTTTTTCTATTACAGAGAACATCTTGTAGGTCTGTGCCAGGATTTTTTTTTTTTGGGGGGGGGGGGAAGGTTTGTACGCTGCAACAAAATTCAGCATTTTACCTGACATGTGCTGCTCCTTAAGAGAGATTCTGATATTCACTGGAAATTATCTACAGTCCATGCACTTTTTTTCTCATAGCACTAAGGAGTTCAGGATTATACGTGCTTTAGTTCTTTCCCCAAGTCCAGAGGAAGATGAATGAGAGAGGGAAAGGAATGGTAGAAAGCTCCCTGGACCTGTCACTGCAGATGTCATGGGTACCTTGTTGACCATACTGCAGCATCTGAATATGTCAAATATTCTGCACATAGGAAAAATTTCATATTTTCTTAGACCTAAACAGTTATCTTAAAGACAAGAATTACCAATGTGTGATGACATCTGGCAAGTTATTTCTTCACGGTTGCCGTTGGTAGTTCATCCTGAAGGTCAGAGTTGGAGTTAAGGGTACATTTTTGTGTAGGATATGAAATGTCAATGCTAATCTATTCATAGGGAAATGAAGTGTGACATCAGCCCAGCTGGACTTCTCCTTGTTTCTTGACACTGAAACTGTTTGTTCCCTCACAGCTCCCTAGAAAGCTCTTACTGCTATGTATCCATAGCAGTTGGTTACATGTACGTTACATAGAACCATAGAATCATGGAATAGTTTGAGTTGGAAGGGACCATGGGAGGTCATCTAGTCCACCCCCCTGCAATGAGCAGGGACATCTTCCACTAGACCAGGTTGCCCAGAGCCCCATCCAACCTGACCTTGGATGTATGCATGCCAAAGATCATCTGAGGACTCCCATCAAGGTTCCTTTCCAAAGACGCTCCCGTTGCATCTGCCCCCTTATGTTTCTGGAAAGGTAGCTGTTTGGTTAGTTGTGTGGACTGAGACAAGATTTTGTGTTATTCTTTACTTAAATTGCTGTTATAACAACAAAATGCCAAGCTCTCTTAATGGCACCTGTGCAAGGACAACTCATCAGACCCACTTAACTATCCCTGTGCTTGTCTATAGCGCTTTCTCCTTGGTCTCTAAGGGTCTTTCTTCATGGGCTACATACCACAGCTGGTTTCCTAGGGGTTCTTGCTGTGGGTAACACACTGAACACCTGATAACACAGCCATGCTCATTGCTGGGCTTCCACTCCGATGAGGACTTTGGGTTTACTTTTCATGTCTCCAGGAAGGTGAAAGTGGGTGGGCTCGAAGGCTTTCCAACGGTTCTGAATACCACTGGGTCTTCACATTGTAGGTGATGCACACATATCTGGACAAACAATACATCTCTTGTATTCTGAAGGCAGTCTGACAAATTCCTGTACATCTAAAGCATTCCATAGGATCCTGATGAATCACTTGTCCATGTCTGACATGTGTTTGAATCCATAGCTTATGCTGTCGTTTACACCAGATGGCCCAATTGCGGAGGGCGTGCGGTACGAAAATGAACTCTGTAGAGGAACTGAGAAGCGTTCTTTGGTAGAGGTGTCACTGCGTAACTGCCGAAACCATCTCCAGCACATCAAACAGAATTCACGTACAGCTCCAAACCAGAAACCTGAAATTAAACAGAATGAATGTTTTTGGAAGGTGTAAGGAAATTTTACCTCTAAGTAAAATTTGCAAATCGGTTGGTAATTCATTTAGAGTTGCTTTCCAGTTATAAAATTGAGGCTAGACTGATGCCAGGCAGTGCCATGCCTGGATACATTGCAGTCATTTGCTTTGCACTGAATCGAGGCTTCTAAACTAGGGTAACATTTGTGCTGACCACCGAATTCAGTGTTTTGGCTACACATTGATCACCTACAAGGCCAGATGAATACAGAAATTGATAACAAGGAGCTTGAGAAATTTGTATTTATAATCTGAAAAAAAAATCAGAAATATAAATAACTGGGAGATCATTGTGTGCTGCAAACCCCTTTTCCCTGCGTGCTGTGGCTGCTGGCATTCTCTTCAGTATTCATTTTACACTGCCATGCCAAAAAATCCTCCAAAGTGCAGAAATTTTTGTTCCTAAATCAGTAAGAAAAACAAAATATCTTGAATTCTGTGTGTAAAAACTCTTGTATATGTTTGCTATAGTGAGACCTTCAATACGATGTTCCTACATATCTAAAGCAGCAGTATGGAAACTAGCCATTGGTAGTTACCTAAACAATGATTATAGAGTATTATTATGTACAATGGGGTGAGAATGCAAAATGTGGAATATCAGCACAAATAAAGAATATAAAAGGCACATATTTTTAAATGAGAACTACAATTTACTTACAGCTAAAATAAGTTTAGCATGTTTTCAATATTTTCTGTATGTGTTTAATGATGAAAATCCTGAAAGTTTGCATTATATATCCTTAGGAGAAGAAAAGATCAACACTGATTGTAGTGTAAACTTCATTAAACATTATTTTACCAATGAAATTGCAGTGAAATGTAGGTGTTACTAAAGGCAATAAGGATTTTGCAACTGACTTGGAAAGAGTCAGGATTTCCCTGGAAGAGATTAGGAAGTTTTGTGCTAACGTGCAGTTCCTGTAAGCTGTGTGCTATTTTTTTTTTCTCACCAATTAGGTTGGAAATAGTTATTTTCACTAAAAATATTACACAACTGGAAATACATATCTCAAACCCTTTGACTATTTGGCTATTAACTTATTATTTACCTGTTAGACTACAGGTATACACAGAAGGGAGACAGAAATTTCTTTCTTTAGAGACTGTATTTATCTGCTAAATATACAATTTCACAGGTGATTCAGAAATTTAGATTCTTTTAATTGTGGTTTCAACTATTGCTCTTGGGAGCTAATAGTAGAAAGAATGTGGACGCAGCTATTTTTTAAGAAAAAACATTTTTTAAACATTTTGATTTTGCCCAAACCGCAATGTTAAAATTGTAATATGCCACAAATACCCTCAAGTTCGCTAGTGCCTCCGAACTGTCAATCATTCTGAAGCAACTGGAAAACCTTCTTTGTTCTCTTTCTGCTGTAGGAAAACATATCCTAATATGATCACTAGTCATTCTTGTGTGGTGCTTTTTATTGCCTTAAAATCCAAATTGGAACACTGACATTTTATTTACTTACTGGTGACATGCATTTCATAACACACGCTAATTTTATACGGTGAGATGGCCCAACCATGTATTAAGCTCATTTTTTTTGTATCTGTAGCAGATGTTGCCACAAATATCACTGTTTTGCTGTATGTCTCTTTTTTTTTTTTTTGTCACTCTGATATGTGCCTGCCAGCTCCTCTAATTTTTTTTTATTTCTTTCCCATGTATTTTTAAAATGAAATAATGGCAAAGATTTCCTAAGAGCTAAATCTCCATTTACAGCCAGTGCAGCAACTTTTCCCCCCCTCTGTTAACTGCGAGTGTCAACATTACCTTCTACACCAGCGTAAATTGCTGATTTCCAGCGTATGGCCACGCAATGCCGGATACAGGGGGGCTTAGCTGAGGCATTAAAGAAATCTCTTGGTGTTGCTGGATGCCACTGCTTCCTAGGGTCAAGGAACCGAAGGATGCAAATTTTGTGTTAGAGAAAAAAAAAAAGAAAAAAAAGGAGAAGAATATTTGGATTTTGGCAATACTGGAGGAAAAAAAAAAAAAAGGAGAAGAGGCAAAGTCCTAGCTCTTGTGGTTCCCGGTGCAATCCCAGGCTGCCAGGAGTACAGCTGAGCCCAGCAAACTGTGAGTACCGTCCACAGGAGCTGCATCCGAACAACGCAGTGCGTGCCGTCAAGGAGGGGAAGGCAGAATCTCTGAATGTAGAAAGGATGCTAAGAAATGCACATTAACTTTGTGAAAGATAGAAAAAGAGAAACTGTTTATTTGGGGATCGTGTGTTGGCACTTTAAAAAAAACCCTTCGTACCAGACAAAGTCTGAAAATGCCCTGCCAAGTTTGGCGTGTGTGACTGTGCTAAATAGGAGCCTGTGACACTGAGTACATTGTTTAAAGACTACTTCAGGACGGTTTAAGAAGAGGACGATATAATCTAAATATGTGATAAAAAGAGATTACTGGTACATATAATATTCCTCACTGGCAGGCATTCCTATCATGTCATATCAAAGTCTAGCAAAATGTTGAAAGTTAGAAATGTTATCTAGCATTAGCAGGCATTTAAGGAACGTCTCTTGAATATTTCTAGCATAAAAAAGTATTTCATGTGATGTAAATGAATGGTAATTTTCTGACTTTAAAAGAGAACTGTGCCAGTACATTTCAGCATTCTGGACCCAATTCTGCAAACATGGAGATGCTTTCAATTTGCTCTGCCTGCCTTCCCGCCTTAGATGGCTGCGATTGCAGCGAAATTAATCCATTTAAAAATCTGCGGCTTAAACTTAAGGATTTTCAGTTTTTTTCCCCTCTCTCTTTTTTTTCTTAGAATATCAATAAGTTCCAATTGAAGAGCGGATTCTTTTGCAATTCAGGCATGTGCCGGCGATAACGGGCGAGTTGGCATGAAGAGAGGCAGAGATGGATTAATTATGCAGAGAACATGGAAATTCTGCTTATCATCGGCTAGCAAAGGAGCCCAGCTCACATAATCAGCAAACGAAGGGAGAGAAAAAAATAACAATGCAATGGCACCTTCCAGCCCATCATCAGGATTTTTTCTACCCCCTTGTAATTAAAAAATAACATACACTTATAGCCCTATCTCCTGTGCAGGCAAGGAGTGGATGTCCACAAAATAATTGCACTGGGATATTAGAGCCGGGAACAAGGGCTGTCCATTCCTGCTATCCCTTCCTCTCTCCCTCCCGCTCTCTCCTGGCCTCTCCTAGGCACTTCCTTGCTGTCTGCATTCGGAATCAGATGAATGTCTCAGGTGACATCCTATCTCAGTGTCCATAAGTCCCAAACCTCACCCTTATCAAGATTCAAGCAAACATGTATATGATAAATATTAGAAGTGCTGAAGCTGCGGAGTTTTATCCTCATCACCTACGAGCTATCTGCAGAAAATCACTTTGATGAAAACCTTTCCAAATAGTCTTTCTGAGTTACAAAACAGACCGATTAAGAGGATTTTTTTGTTGCTGTTCGTATTTGCTCAGAAAAGATCATCCTACCTGTAAAGTTGTTTGTTGTTTTTTTTTTAATCTCCTGCTTTTTAAAGCACAAGGTGAAAAATACAGAAAAGCAACAGATTTATTCTTTAGGTGAAATTGTGGTTGTTTAACAATGTTCAGTGGCAATATATTTGAGGAGAGCTGTGTAACAAAAAAAAATCTGTTTCTTGGAAAAAACATAGATTGATTCGATATTTATTTTTTATTTTACTAACAGTATATCTCCTGCAAATTAAGATGCAAACAGTATATTTTATATTTTTTTACCCCACAGGCAGACGGTTTTGCTGCTTTTGTGTCCGTCTGCTCTTTAGTGCTCCATGTAAGTTGTGCTCTCAGAGTTCCTGAGCCCCAGACTCACTGGTCAGCAAGGGAGGGTGAAGCCCAGAATGACAAAAATTCTGCAAGTAGGAAGGGAGAGGAGTAGGCCAGGATTATAAAGCTGGCTGTCTCCGGAAATTTAATTTATTCATTGAGTTCCTCCAAAGCAGGAGACCAGTGTGGGGCGTAGTTTGCACACCAGTAAATGAGGTCCTGGGGACTTTGATGATAACTGATTCTCTACTAAGTTTAAAAAAAAAAAAAATTAATCCCCACTTGGAAACGGTGATGAAGATGGAGAAGAAAAATCTGATTCCATTGCGGAGTTAGGCATGATAAATCAGTAATAAATTTTCATCACTATCCTTAAGAAAAGAAAAGCATTTACAAAACTGGCATCTTAAAGACAAGGTACTGTTCCAACCTCTGCTCTCAGGCTCCATAGTATAAATCCAGAATAAATCCACTGAGCTCGTTCCGTTACGTAACCAAAGCAGTGCTGATGTATACGTGCACGCGCGCTCACCCGTGGTTTCAGGAACAGGTTCAGCGGGGTGAAGCTTATGCTATTTGTTTCAGCAGAACAAGACCCGGTCTGAAATCCTGTATCAGCATCACCTCGGTGAGGTTTCTTTGTTTGTTTTAAAGGAAATTGGAGCGGATCAGCTCTTGGCCACCGCAGCTCTTCCTGCGCGGCAGGGGTGCAGCAGCGGCGTGTGCGCCCCTGGAAGAACCTCTCCCAGCCTGAGAAATTGCCCTGTCTGGTTCCTCTGACTCCCAGCCGCTTCTCCCAGTGAAGATGCCAGCTAGGGACGTTTAGGATTCAGAGTTCCCGTCTGGGCATTTTTGGAATATGAAATGTTTGGAGACCTTCAGCTGTTCCAGCTGCCTCAGTCGTGGATCATCTCCTTTGGGAGCAGATGGGCTCTGGGGTCCAGTTCCCTGTCCCTGCACAGTCTTAGTAGAGGGGACACAGCTAATACCAACCTGATGACAGCCCTGTTGTGAAAATTGTAATTGGCAATGAATGGAAAAAAAAAAAAGAAAAAAAAAAGGTGAGGGGGTATGTCCACAGTCATGGGAAAACATCAGACGTAGAACCAAGAGCTCTCTAGATTACCCAGGGGACCCATGCATGGTCTGTATGTCAGACCGGAGCTTCACTGCAGAAGCTACAGCAGCTCACCTGGCTAAATACTGTTGTGGTTAGAAGAAATCACGGTCACCATCTAAACCAGCTGCCACTGATGTCCTCAGGCCTATCAATAGCTCTGCACAGCCAGGCAGGCGTTCACGCAGAGATGCAGCTCCAAGTTCACTGCCTGGGTTTCATCTTTAACAGCTCCTGGTATTAAGCAGGTTTTTGTTGCTCTGCTGTGATAGAAACTTTGCATAGAGAGCATACTTCTATAATCTTTTACATTTCCTGAAAACAAGTTTCAACATCTTTCACAATAGGAGGCAGATAATAGAATTCTCAGTAACCGTAACAGTAAATGGATTTGTAATCTACCCATGATTAAAATTATTTTCATCATGAGGCAGAATTCTCATTATTGTTGCCATTTTAATATTATCAACTATAAAGTGTCTCAGTGATTGATACTATAGACAGCAAAACCCTATATTATGGTAATTAAATCTAAAATGAATCAGCCATCCTTATACGTCTCAGTATAGCACCTGATTATTTAAAAACAATTAAATTCTGGTGTCACAGAACGGGACACACTAAGGAACACACTGGTATAAAAACCGCTCGGGGTCAAGAAGTTGAGCCATAAGCAAAACAAAAAGGAGAAAGAAGAAAGATCTGTTATCCCTAATTTTAAATGAAGAGGATTTAAATTTGTGAAGA
>WKFP01014718.1:67256-95597 GCA_011057875.1 Pterocles orientalis | reverse complement strand
AACTGGCATCTTAAAGACAAGGTACTGTTCCAACCTCTGCTCTCAGGCTCCATAGTATAAATCCAGAATAAATCCACTGAGCTCGTTCCGTTACGTAACCAAAGCAGTGCTGATGTATACGTGCACACACGCTCACCCGTGGTTTCAGGAACAGGTTCAGCGGGGTGAATCTTATGCTATTTGTTTCAGCAGAACAAGACCCGGTCTGAAATCCTGTATCAGCATCACCTCGGTGAGGTTTCTTTGTTTGTTTTAAAGGAAATTGGAGCGGATCAGCTCTTGGCCACCGCAGCTCTTCCTGCGCGGCAGGGGTGCAGCAGCGGCGTGTGCGCCCCTGGAAGAACCTCTCCCAGCCTGAGAAATTGCCCTGTCTGGTTCCTCTGACTCCCAGCCGCTTCTCCCAGTGAAGATACCAGCTAGGGACGTTTAGGATTCAGTGTTCCCGTCTGGGCATTTTTGGAATATGAAATGTTTGGAGACCTTCAGCTGTTCCAGCCACCTCAGTGGTGGATCATCTCCTTTGGGAGCAGATGGGCTCTGGGGTCCAGTTCCCTGTCCCTGCACAGTCTTAGTAGAGGGGACACAGCTAACACCGACCTGATGACAGCCCTGTTGTGAAAATAGGTGGTTAAGGTTGTAATTGGCAATGAATGGAAAAAAAAGAAAAAAAAAAGGGTGAGGGGGTATGTCCACAGTCATGGGAAAACATCAGACGTAGAACCAAGAGCTCTCTAGATTACCCAGGGGACCCATGCATGGTCTGTATGTCAGACCGGAGCTTCACTGCAGAGGCTACAGCAGCTCACCTGGCTAAATACTGTTGTGGTTAGAAGAAATCACGGTCACCATCTAAACCAGCTGCCACTGATGTCCTCAAGCCTATCGATAGCTCTGCACAGCCAGGCAGGCGTTCACGCAGAGATGCAGCTCCAAGTTCACTGCCTGGGTTTCATCTTTAACAGCTCCTGGTATTAAGCAGGTTTTTGTTGCTCTGCTGTGATAGAAACTTTGCATAGAGAGCATACTTCTATAATCTTTTACATTTCCTGAAAACAAGTTTCAACATCTTTCACAATAGGAGGCAGATAATAGAATTCTCAGTAACCGTAACAGTAAATGGATTTGTAATCTACCCATGATTAAAATTATTTTCATCATGAGGCAGAATTCTCATTATTGTTGCCATTTTAATATTATCAACTATAAAGTGTCTCAGTGATTGATACTATAGACAGCAAAACCCTATATTATGGTAATTAAATCTAAAATGAATCAGCCATCCTTATACGTCTCAGTATAGCACCTGATTATTTAAAAACAATTAAATTCTGGTGTCACAGAACGGGACACACTAAGGAACACACTGGTATAAAAACCGCTCGGGGTCAAGAAGTTGAGCCATAAGCAAAACAAAAAGGAGAAAGAAGAAAGATCTGTTATCCCTAATTTTAAATGAAGAGGATTTAAATTTGTGAAGAATTTCCATCTGTTCTTTTCATAAGTTATGAAATCTTTGCACAAGTCCCACTGGGGAGAAGCAAACAGATATCCAAAATGTGAGCATCTCCTTGTTCACGGTAGTTGGATGAGTGTGTGCTTGTACAGGCATGTGAGAGAGGAAAAAATCAAACCCCGTTTACCTTTAGTTATACGGGTTCTGTCTTTGGAGGAAACCAAGTAATTCCGAGAACAAATCTCAACTGTCCCCCTTTAAAAAAAGGCAGAGCCCCCCCTACCCCCTTGGAGAGGCATTTCAGTGCTGTCTTAAATTGGGGCTAGCTCGTCGATTAGTAGCTCTTCAAAGCAGATGCCAATATCTAGAAATGCTAAACTCTGCAAAAATATTCTAAAAAAATATTTGTTCACCCTTTCCATGTAAGAAGATTTTATAGGGAGAGGAGCTTCTCAGCCGGAAGAGCATTTATACCTTTTATCCCTTTAATCTTTGTCTGTTTTCAGTGCATTTTGCCACTGCCTGCTCTTACAAGCTACTTTTTTTTCATTTTTGGTGAAATTTTAGCACAAAAAAATTCTTCAGTGCCTCCGTTCATTTGCAGATTTCACCAGGCTTGCAAAAGCACACCTGTTGTGCTGTCTGGATTTCCTTTTCTGATCATAGGCTTCTGACAAAGGCGGGGGGAAAAGAAAGATTTTTATCAAACACTCTTCACCGGACAATGAATTTTCTTCACCATTTGAATGTATCTGTGGAATGCCTGAGTGATTCATTACAGCAGATTCTGAAGTATGACAATGGGCCGCAGAAATGACTGATGGTATCTTTTTCCTGATTTCATTTCCCTGATCCTCTTCATCCCTTGGCCTGTGTACCTCGATTAATTAGAAACCAGGGATTTTCACTCATCAGCTGATGGGTTTCATGCTCCACTCTGTCACAAATCTGCTGCTTGCACTATCTCTCTTACAGCTGGTGGCTGCTTTAAAAATTTTTTTTTTTTTTTTTTTCTTTTTTTTTTTTTTTTTCCCCTTTTTTGAAGCAGTGCTTTGTGACTACAGGTTTAGGCCTTTTTAAGATTCAGACATATTTTTAAAAAGAGATTAAAAATTAAAGTAAAGAAGATTCAAAATCTCTGATTAAGTTAATCCCTATCCAAATGATACTTGTCCAAAAATGAACTTTTTGAAGAGATAATAATGTAAATGTTTCATAGCTCTCAGCTTTCCAAGTTCTTTTTTCAAGATATAATAATTGAAGTATTATGCAAAGGATGAAAGTATATAAATATGATTTTTGTGAAAAAGGCCCATATGCTCAGTTCACATGCATTTTAGTCCTGCCTTTACTATGTTGTTAAACCAATTGCATTTCAGATTTCACTTGTATGAGGCACCTTATAATAGGATCCTGCAATAAATCATTGAACCATTATTGTTTCTGGAGGAAATATTTCATAATTGAAAATATGCTCCCCCTTAGGGTATATACCAAATTAAAATCACATGGTGATATAATCCCTAAGGAAACAAACCATAATTAAATAGTATTTAAAATGCAGAATATTTTGCAATAAAAATCCCCCCTCAGAAACTTAAAATAATGTGTGAATCACAGACAACAAACATATCAATTATGTCTCCCATAGAAAATGTAACCACTGCTAGTTTACTTTCTTATCATTATATATACCCTCCCAGAATTCTTTCATTTCATTTCTTCATTTAATATATTGTCAGCATTAAAACAGGAGCCTTCTTTTTCTCCCTCCATTTTTTTTTTTTTTTTTTTCCTGGGTGAGCAAGGATCAGCAGCAGCCTTTCTGGAACGTCAGACTTGGTGGCCGCCATGTGTTCCTGAGAGGGAAAGCGCAGAGCCATAGACATCCACGGCTTTTGTCTCTATGGATTAAAACAGAAAAAGCCTACAACGTGGTTACATTTAATTATGATTCTTTGAGCCTCTGTATCACCGATGGAGGGCCTGGGTATACACCTGTACACACAATATTCCCCGATGCAATCTTCTCCCAGGCAGGAATTTGCTCAAGCGAAAATATTTTCTGTTTATTCCTTTCCTTGCTTTTCATTTTGTCTCAAAATAAAAGGTGGGGCTGGTGTGTAAGGATGCAAGGGCAAATAGAACATCAACATTTCTGTGCAATTTAAAATTAACTTTAAAAAATTAAATTAATTCTCTTAATCCACTGATTTTTATGTTTCTTTTCTACACTAGCTTGTTTTGCTCATCAGGAAAAGTCCCAGGGACACTTCCAAGCCTATGATCATGGGATGTGCTCAGCTGCGACCTTCTGAGATCATTTTGTGATGTAATACTACATTTATACTAAAAAAAAGAGGCAATCTGAATTTTTTTTTTCTGCTATTTTCATATCTGTTAGGAAGAGAAGGACTATCAGTATTCAAAGTACTCTGGTTTTTATGGGACGGATTCTGCAGCCAGACATTTTCAGTCCTTTGGCAGTTTTTGTAAACACGTTAGAAATTGCATGTTGTGTCTCATGGAAATGTGACCATAGACACCTCCTGCTTTTTCCAGATGAAAAAATAGTGTTATTTTAATTATATAATTTATTCCCTGAAATCAAGTCAAACCCACTGTAAATATTCATCCATGTAAATCTTCTGCCATCTCTATTTTGTCATCTCCCTTGTGCACTGCTCCTAAAACTATTTGCTGCTAAAACCATTTGCCTAAGTCATTATTCTGAATTCCTTTGCTTGACCACCTCAAGATCAAGCCACGGTTCTTCCCTTGGAGATTACCCTCATCCTTCCTAGCTCTGCCGTACACGCACCAGCTGCTCGTCCAGCCTGCAGCCTGCTCTGCTGCTGGTGCCACTGGAAGGGTCCCCACCACCGCCACCGCCGGGACCCAGCCCCAGGCACCTCCCTGGTGGTGCAGCCGCTAACACCGCCCTTCTCAATCCCTCTGGCCCAAAGTCATTCTGCATCTCGTTCAATGGGATCATTCTCCAGAGTCCCAATCTCCCGACTGAGTCCTTCCAGCTTCATCTTCTCTCTAACCCTATCTTCAGTGCCAGCACGGTTGGACACCAGTAAGAAATCACTGTTTAATGGCAGATGGAGACAGTATAGGTGACATAAGAGTGTGTTTTTTCCTTAAAGCATGTCTAACTTTCTCTGTCCAGGCACCCCATGTTGAATAAATAATTTACGTTACCTTTTTTTTTTTTTTCTTTAATCAGCTTTTATGCTTCTTCAGCCAGGAACAAATCTTTGTACATCTTTCCTCTGGGACATGTGGGTTCAAGTATTTACATAGCTGCTGTGACCATTTAACTGAAGTACGGGCACCTTTATTTAGGAGTACAGCTTTCCTATATAGTCAATATAAAAAAAAAAAAAAAAGTTAGGAGACTTCAGAGGGTCATTTACAGCTCCAAAAGCAGCTCCGTGGAGTTACAAAGGGTGACTATTCCCCCTCCCTCCTGGCAAAGAGCACAATGACGCTCTGGTCCTGATGGCGCCTTTCTGGGAACGAGACAATGACAATATGAAAAAATGATAATAATTTTAACTGTCATTTGCATCTTGAGTAATTCTGCGTGTTAGGGAAGAAGACCTTTAAGAAACAATCCGTGAAACCGAACATTTATTTTGTGGAATTGAACCCTGATGAACTGAAATCCCATTATCATTTCATTTGTTCCCTGAGATTCATTTCTCTGCAGATTTCCAAAGAACAGCGCTAGATCAGTACATCTCCCAGCCCAGTCATCATCAACACTATCTTTGTATTTGAAAATTAAAAAGTTAATTAAAAAGCAGGGGTGGATAAGAATTTGCATTTCTGATCAACAAAGTTTTTAAAGTTTCTCTCGCTATCAGACTTAGTGAGAAAAAAAAAAATATCATGCCAAAAAATTTTACCTGTTTATTAAGAAGCAGAAGGACTTTTGCTTTTATACAGAGACAGTGTTATCTATATTTTTCTCGAAACTCAGAAAGACATTACCAACAGCACTTTTTCAGGTTGCCTAATTCTGAGGTTGCAGGTGAATAAAACTGTGAACAAAGGGGCTTTTTGCTCCGATGCAGACGGTGTTCTGAAAGGATCTCCAAAGGCAGTCGGGGGGTGCAGTGGAAGCGCAGGGATGTGAAGTGACCTGCGGAGGGTAAGGCAGTAGGCAGGAAATACGGGGGAGGAACACCGGCTTCCCAACTTGGCTTTCTGACTTTGTCCTTGATAGAGACACATCCCGTGAAAACTAACGCTATCGTAGATACCCTGAAGTTAATCAAACCTAATCAACTCGAAAATGTCCTTGAAGACAATATCCTTCAGTGCAGTGCCAAGATGTAAACAAACTCCTCCGAAACGAGCACACGTGTGGATGCTTCTGTTTTGCTCGTCTGCTGGGAAAAGGTTGGATCTGGACTGCTTCCCCGTGGGTAGGACCTGCTGCTGTCGGGCAGAGGGACGGGGCTCTGCTGCACCTGTCCCTGAGCCCCTGGCTGGGAGGGAAGAGTCGGTCGCTGTTTGTTAGATCCACCACTGAAAGGGAGATGACATCCACACTGTTTCTCCCATCAACTTTTCTGCTCAGCAGGGAGTTCAGGCTGCTATGTGTCACGCTAATTCTGAAGCAGAACCATGAAAAAAAAACAAAAAACCTGTTACAAACGCCAATGTGTGAAAGTGGCACTGGTCAGAACTGGGGGGATGAGGATTCATAATGATGAAGCCCATGAAATTGCATACATCATATTTTGCAATCATATTTTGATTTATTTTTTTATAAATTTGATGGACCACTCATTTTCATCAGATACAATAAAACCTTAGAAATTCAGAACATCAGCAGCATTTTTCTCAGCAGAAAAACATCCAGCCCAACCCCGCTTTGATCAGCATCACTGACAGCGGACACTTACAGGAGGAGTCCACTTCTGAAACAAGTCCCCTGTGAAAACAAGGCAAATCTTCCCTTGCTATAGCCTGGATCCAGCTGTATAAGGCTTGAGGACTTCCTGAGCTGGAAGGTGAATCTCCTTCCTTCTGGTTAACAATTCTCTTCCACGGATGTGCCTAATTGCTTTATTTTTTTTTTTGGTAGGAAGCCCTACATCGACATTCCTTTCATGATTTTATGGACATTAATTTATGCTTCCCTACAATCATTCCTTTTCCAAGCTGAAAAGTCATTTTCTACTTAGTCTTTCTCATAAAAAGCTGGTTTGTACTTTTCCCCACTTCTCTCTAGTGTATACTTTGTCAAATTGGACTGCTGGTTGAAGATGCAAGAGTGCTGTGTGTCTATGCAGTGGCATATTTTCTGCTTTCCTAATAATTTTTAACATTTTTTTATGGTTGCTAAGGGTAGAGATTATGTTTTCACACAACTGTTATAACTCCAGCATCTTCTTCCTGAATGGTAATGGCTAGTTCATAGCCCATCACTTTCTAGATACAGTCAGAGATATTTTTTTTCTCATTTACATAATCTTGTGTTCATCAGTGTGAATTTCATCTGCCACTTTATTTCCCAGTCACGGTGTTGTGACATCCTCTGCAAGTCCTCTAAGAGAGTTTCCATTTTAATTAAACTGAATAATTTTATACCATCAATTCGATACCAAACCCTTCTCTACGCTGTTGATAAATATGTTAAATAACAAAATATCTGCGCAGTCGGTAAGGAACTCCTCTGTTGACTCCTTTGTGCTGTAAAAATTCATCATTTATTTCTGCTACTTTTTCATGTCTTGGAACCTCTGAGAGCCCGGATTTTTAAAAACCTTTGTTGGAAGATTTTTTTTTTTTTAAACTTGGTAGAGTTCCAGGTGTGCTGAGATAATTTGGTCACTTTTATGTGTTTGTTCACCGACTCCACTGAAGAACTTTCCTGTAGGTCGGTGGGACATGACGTCTCTCTGCAAATTTCATATTAAAATTTTCAAATGATATCTAATAATAGCAGATTGTCTTAATGGTATCTTAATATAGAAGTGTTTTAATTTTAAGAATATCTTAATAATAATATGTGCCCATTCTTTACCGTGGCTTTCCATCAGCTTGCTCAGTATGGAAGACAGCTACTGGTTTGCAATCTGCCAGGACTTCTTCAAAACCTCATATTTGAATGGGCATCATGCCTAATAACTTTTTTCCTCCAATATGAATGGCAGGCTCTATACAATAACTAATTAATAATATGATAATACTAATAAATTTAATATCTGAGTCAATTCTGAAGTATTGAATCATTTCTCACTCCTATGAATTTTATTGATTTGGTCTCATTTCTAGGATATCACTTTGGCTGTGTGGACAGCACTTCCGTCCCAACTTTTTCCTGACCTGCTGCTGAAGGCTTTGAATGACCAAGCAGACCAGCTAACTGCCCAGGGCATTAGGAGGGAATCCTGACTCTTTCGGTTGAATAAAAAGTCCAGATCAGAGGTATTGCTTCCGATGAAGGAACTAGGGTGTTAACCTGGTGCAGCAGCACTGCAGCCTCTGGTGCAGCACACACATTTGCTACATGGATCAGGTTGGTGCATTGCCTGGTTACATTCATAAAGCACAGAATCCAACATTAGTTTTCGGCCTTTTATTAGTATAAGCAAGTCAGCATCCTGGATAGCATCGTAAAGTTTTCTGTTGCTGTGATTTATGATATAAAAGCCATCACTGTACCAGGAAATGCCCTTATGCAGAATACTGAAGTAAATGTAAAACCCAATAATATTTGGGCTTAAATCTACTACAGTTGTTCTTATCTATGTCAAGGAGTATCCAACTGGTGTCATGCTGAAAGCATTCACAGGGTATTTGTCTTAGCAAGTACTATTACTTACTCCTGCCACTACTCAGAAGGATAAAAAGGGGTAGAGACGGCCCCTGCTCAGCACAGGACAGACTGTTCTAAGCCCTAGAAAGGTTTTGAAGTGGGAGAAGGGCTGATCAGAACATTCCCTTCATTTGCAGGGCATGGCATTGCGCAGATGGGGCACGCTTTCCTTCTGATTTACTGGGCACGCTAGAGGGGTGACAAGAGGTAGAGAGGATGTGTATTGCAGGATAGACCTGGCACAGCTGCTAGGAGCTGGCTTCATCCAGGAGAAAACCTGTGCAGGAGAGCTGTACCCCACAGAGCTGCACTGGGATTTCAGTGGTAAAAACATGAAGTCTTCCAACTCAGGAGAAAAGCTGGAATTTCTAAGGGTAATACATTAAGTGATCTTTTTTATCGTCACCTGCCAGTTTTACATTGGCACATGAAGCTATTAATGTTAAAAGGGTTACAAATTATTTACACCATTGGGAGAACTTCTGTGATGAGCAGAATCCATCCAGGCATATCTATTGTTTAGTTGCATCTTGTCTGGTGAAGTACAGGCTCTGTTGTTCATGAACGAGGTGGCAATCTAAAATTTAAAAATCAGTTTATTTCGAATAAAACCTTTTTTTTTTTCCCGTAAAGATTTTTGAATCATTTTTTTAACATCTGGGCTGTCTTATATCTGCTTCACCAGCCTAATAGTCTCAGTTTCAAAAGGAAAGAAATTTCACCAAGATTCACCGGTAGATGACAGATGGATTCTCTCGCACTGCCTGAGACATGAAATTGCAGGTGACACCTGATATATGATAATAAAAGAGCACCCATCAAATAATCAGCCCCTGGCCTTTATTTCAGTGACGTTATGGGAATGCAGGTGGCTTACCTCTGGATCCTGGAGGTAAAATGGTGTGCATTGTTAGGGGCTCACCGAGAAAACTTTTATCTCCCCATCGGTGTGGTCTCCGCTGTGACAATTCTGGAGTGCAGCCACCTCCTCTGCTCTGCCTGCTTGGCTGGAAGTGGGGAGCAACTGGCTGCAGGGCTGTTTGTCCTGCTCTCTCTTTTCGTAAAGGCCATCGTTTGGGGCTTGCAGTTGTTATCAATACTGGAACATTTCCCGGACCACGAGTAAGAGACCATAAGTGGAGAAAATGAATTCCTCTGCACTGTTCAACTCTCCGATACAGGTCAAGCCAATTTTCAAACTAGTGCTTGAGCAGTCTAAAAACCACAAAGGGATCCTTTTCCTCCGCCCAGGACTGTGTGCATCATATTGGGTGATTTGAAAGAGTAACTGATTTTTAATATACTGGTTGACATTTTCTGAGTTATCAGCTTAATTTAATGTAAAATCCCCCATTCATGTTGGCAGCCTAATAATTCTTTATCCCAGGAGTCAAGAAGATGGTGTGGAAGTGTAATATCTCCCCCTAACATTCCTGAAAGCAAGATGCCTGTGGTTTGCAGCCATCTTTTCATGGAAAAGCCAATAAGAAAACCCAAATCCTAAAGCAAAGTCTGCCTCAAAGCATGGGGCACCGAATTCAAGTGTGTGAGACACCTGCAGAGTCTTTGTGGTTCTTGGTTATGGTGAAAGGTTCAGCTGGTGATGCAGTCGTGTCACAGGATAGCAAATTCACCAGGGTGCCAAATATTCAAGGCTACACCCCCAAAGCTTCCTCTTGCCTCAGAGACCGTTTCATGAATACAGCCCCAGTTGAACAGCCCATTGTCGTGAACACAGCCCAGCCGCTCTCCTCTCTGTGAAGGGATTAGCGGAATTGTTTAATTCCTCACACTGAGGAAAGGTGGGACCATGATGGGGATTGCACTGCTGGTCCATCCTCCGCAACACCTTCAAAGAAACCAGAATAGCACATCCCTTACTTAAGGCAAAGTACACAATGCTGCTAAAACAGGCTGTGGAAAATGAGTTTGGCAGCTAGTGGAAGCAGAGGTGTCTTTCTGATGGGCTGCGTGCTTCTGTAACACAGTGACACACAAAGAGCTCACCAAAGCAGCAGTGGACATCTCACTGCATATAACAGCTGTGCCCATGGTATAGGCAGGGTTAACGAAGTCACCAAGAGTGGCCTGAAGGGTGACGGTAGCTCAGCTTTCTGACAGTCCCAGTACGAATGTGTTGTCCAGCCGCCTAGGATGGTAAGTCATGACTGAGTTGCTGGCAATAGAAAGGCTTGATTTCAGGAGCTGGGGAGGAATCAGTTTGGAAAATACACCCAAGGGGCAGATGCATCAGCAATGTCATCCATCCAAATAAAAGGAAACAGCAGAGCTCCAACTCTGTGTGTGGATCGGTCCAGCAGACAGACGTTATTGCTCAATTCAAAGTACAGAGGGAGACTGTTCCTGACTTGGTCCCAGGAGCCCTTTCCATTTTCTCCTCCTTTTCTCCACCTTATTTCATTAACAAGGACTTGTTAGCTCTCCTCTTTCAAACTGATAGCTTGTATGTGTTTCTGTTGCAGTAGGACGCAATTTCTCCTTTGGCCCTCATCTTGCTTATTGCTCTGCCTGCAGATTGCCCTTATACATTTCTATAACATGGACTATACCTTTATGAGTATTCAGCTTCCATTTCGACCTCCCCTAAGCTCAATCTCAATAAAATGCTGCGAGAAGCCATTCTCTTCCTTTATGCTAACACATTGCTGATCTTCATCTATTTTTTTTTCACTGCCCTCTTGCTTTTGTATCTCCCTGAGATCAACCTTCTTTTTCTATCTTTCAGAAGCACAGCTTTCCTTTAAACAGATTCCTTTCTCCCACCCACACTCTGGCAGCAGTTGGGCTTAGCACAGTTTTCCCATCCACAAAAGTCTTGATATTTAGAAACATTCCTGTTTTACATCCAAGCCCCCTCAAACAGACAAGCCAGACAGCACTTCATCCATCCCAGAATGGGCAACGAACCAGTGATTCATGAGTTTTCCTGTCGTCCAGGAGGAATTTGAGTTTCTGCTCTGCCTTAGAGCTGCACTGCTGGCCTTCCGCAGCCGGGAGGTAGCCACAGTTACCTGGTGCTTCACTGCGAGAGAGGTGTGCAGCCAGATATTTTCTTCTTGTCTGGTATGCATGGCTGTGTGAACAAATTTTTTTTGACAAATTAACTCTTCATGGAGAGAGCAGAAATTAGGGGGAAAAAAATCCTCAGTTGATGGAATCCTGAATGTTTTCTGTGATTGAGGCGCTCCAGCTTTGCTGCCAGGCTGGACTTGCTCTCTTCCCTTTCCAAGCTATCCCAAACCCTGCTGGTAGAAGTCAACCCATGCTTTCCCAATGGAAACCACTTCACTGGGAGGGGGGTGAGGCAGTGGCCCAGGGTGCCCAGAGAAGCTGTGGATGCCCCATCCCTGGAGGGGTTCAAGGCCAGGCTGGATGAGGCTTTGGGCAACCTGGGCTGGTGGAGGGTGTCCCTGCCCATGGCAGGGGGTTGGAACTCGATGATCTTTAAGGTCCTTTCCAACCCAAACCATTCCATGATTCTATGATTCTCCTCCTCTTCAGCCTCACCTTCCTTCACTGAGCTTTTGCCTTTTCCATCTTCCAGTAGCAAAGAGTCACCAAGCTTATGCTCTTGCACAGCTCACAGAAAGCTAGGAAGATATTCAGCCTTGTTTGGGAAAGATGCCGTTGTCCACACTCAGAAGAGCTGAGGTCTCGGTGTTTGTGTTACTGCTGCAGACAGGAGAGGGGAGAAAGCAGGGGAGTAGATGGGAGAGGCATCTCAATGGTCAGAGCCAGTGTGCCGAGAGCGAGCCATCTGTCCTCTCATCCTCCGCCTTTCAGTGATCTCCCGAAAGCAGATTTGTTTTTCTGGCCATGGGAATCCTTATAAAGGATATGTTTGGAGCAGTATTTACCATCTTTCTTACCAGGACTCAGGCAAAAATTTTCTTCTTCCAAAGGTGCATGCAGGACTTCTAAAGCCATATATTGGAGACGTTGAGCACAAGAGCGTGTGTCCCTTTTCATTAGTGCTGTTCTAAATGCTCAGCCTGCCTCCACCGCTGTACGCTTTGACATGGTTGATTGTGTCATGATAATCATTTTTTTGACCAATTCCTGTTTTCAAAGTATTGAAATAATAATATTTTAACAAAAATACAACTATGGAAGGATTTACTTATGTGTTATTTCTCTGGCTCCCTGAAGAGCAAGGCAAAATATTGTTCATGTAAGTTCTAGCCCACTACAGCAAATACTATTTCCATAAATATTTACACAAAATAAAAAATGATTTGGGGATGTTTTCATGCCGGGGTTTTTCATCCTGTATACTTCCTTGAAGTGTCTTTTTATTACCATGAACAACTCGTAAAACATATTTTAATGTTGCACACTGAACAATTGCAGGTATTTATTCTCCACAAGCTTTCACATCAGAAGCCCTGTATCTTCAATTCCACACATCCAATCAGAGAGTAAGAGACAATTATATGAGTCTCCAGGGACCTATCATAGCTAAGGAAACAACTGAAAAAAAGAAATGATGGAAAACAAATATTCACACCAAAAAAAGAGTGAATAATTTCAAACACAGGTTAAAAGAAAATAAGCTATTTTCAACAAAGAGCTAAAGAAACAATAAAATTATTTAAAAACTGATAAATAATGGAAACTCTCAATTATTTATTGGGAGGGGTTTTTTCACATACTTGAAGGAGATACACTAGGTGTGATTTTCAAGAGGTTTTGGCTTCGAGTTCTTGTCCTTGACAAGGCTCGACAATTCAATGTGCCATTTTTTAATTAACCTTAAAGAGACCAGATTCTTCGTCATGAAGCACACATAAGTGGGATCAGACCCAGATCCTGGAAGGTATCCTTAACATCGTTAACAGTTTTAGCTGTGATGTTGATTTTCCCCTTTGTTCCAGTCTGGAAGAGTAATCTTAATTATTATATTTTTTATTTAGGGTCTAAGCTGTGAGCAAGCACATATGATGTTTGTATACCAACGCCTGAGCGTACAAAGGCTGCTCTGCACATGCAGATGGTGTGTCTGCGGTCCTGGGGAGCTGTTATTTTGTGTAACAGTCTCTAGTCATGTGTTTCTCCAAGTTCTGCAGGTAATTCAGCATTACAGTGTCAAAGTGGCCGCGGACTATACCAGCCACTGCAGATTTTTTGGTCCTTCCTGTAACTAAGCACATGAAAACGTTTTGGCCTGATAAAGCAGAAAGGTATCACCGAACCCTGGAGCTCCTCAGCCTCTGTCATCATCACAAACCACAAAACATGGTTTCCATGCCTCCATTCCCTATCTACAAAACGAGCATAAGCAGTACTTCTCAGAAAGCAGTGTGAAAACATAGAATCACAGAATCATAGAGGTTGGAAAAGACCTCAAGGATCATCAAGTCCAACCATCAACCCAACACCACCCAACCCACTAACCCATGTCCCCAAGCACCACATCGACACGTTTCCTGACCCCCTCCAGGGATGGTGACTCCACCACTGCCCTGGGCAGCCTGTTCCAGTGCCTGAGCACTCTTGCAGTGAAGAAATTTTTTCTAATCTCCAGCCTAAACCTCTACTGGAGCAACTGGAGGCCATTTCCTCTTGTCCCATCACTTGTTCCTTTAGAGCAGAGCCCAGCACCCCCCTCACTGCACCCTCCTTTCAGGCAGCTGTAGAGAGTGATGAGGTCTCCTCTCAGCCTCCTCTTCTCCAGACTGAACCCCCCCAGCTCCCTCAGCGGCTCCTCGTCAGACCTGTGCTCCAGACCCTTCCCCAGCTCCGTTGCCCTTCTCTGGACCTGCTCCAGCCCCTCAATGTCCTTCTTGGGGCCCAAAACTGACCCCAGGATTCAAGGTGCCGAGTCCAGGGGCACAATTCCTGCCCTGGTCCTGCTGGCCACACCATTGCTGATGCAGGCCAGGATGCCATTGGCCTTCTTGGCCACCTGGGCATGCTGCTGGCTCATGTTCAGCGTGTCGTGTTCATGACATCATGGTGTCATCCCTGGTTATGAAACTGTGGTACCAAGCACCGTAGCAAAGCCCATGGAGGGATATGTACAAGCCAGGGCTTCACCGGTAAGGGAAGAACAGATTGGACAGTGGTCACCAAATATGCAGTGGATAAAGCAGAAGCTATTTAATGAAAATGTCTTTTTGCTAAAGATCTGAATTGTCGTGGAAGAGGCAATGCTAACATCCTACTGGTTTCTCACTGCTGAGGGTCTGAATCTGCTGTTTGAGTACATTTGTATTAATATTAATGTATGTTGTACCCATAGTCAGATTACTCTGTGCACTGTGTATATTTCCATATTAGATTTTCTTGGTTCTACCTGTGAAACAAATACCTTTTGTGTTGTTGTATCACCACCTTCCTCTTGAGACAGCTGTAGAAAACACATTTCTTTGAGTTCAGAGCTAGTTCCACTAGACTAGTTCTCTACGTGACTGTGAGCAATTTTGACGATGTTCTACATAAAATGTGTAAAATATTTAATCTGATGCCACAGTCCCATAATAATCAGCTGAGATTCACTCACTGAGGTGCAGCATCCATTGAGCCTGCTAGTGCTTTCCCTCCCCGTTTTCAAACTGCAAACCAAAGTCTTTTTTCTAGCAAATTCTTGCCTTTTCAAATTAATGGTTAATACTGTAGTAGCAAAGATAAACTTCATAAAATAGATTAAATACTAAAAATGTAATTATGTTTTAAATTAAATGTAAATGTTTAAAAATATAAAACTTTGTAAATGTGTTTTTGCATTTTGTACTGAAACCTCCCATATATATGTATAGAGCAATTGACCACACATAAAACCGTCTCACAAATTTCAAAGTAATAGTTTGTGTAATTATATTGAATCAGAGGGGTCCTGTTACTTTGTTCATAGATGGGGAAAAAAAAGCTTATGTAATACTGAAATGAAATGTTATTACAGTCTCACTTACTCATTCTTGGAATTGGCTTAGTGATTACTTCAACATCGACATCAGTGAAAAACATTTGACATCTGGCCTAGAAAATCAGACAGCAGACCACAGAGACTTTGATTAAAAAACTTCATGTAATTTTCTCCAATCAGTAAGCTGGCCTATTCTTTTATTAGAATGAAAGTTTCTCTCATCACCTGCAAATTTCTAGGAAGACCTCAGAAAAGAAGAGAAAAAAAAAGCAGTGCTCCTACTTTTATAATAAATTTCCATTCCACCCAGCAATTGCACAGACCGAAGAGGAGCGCCAGTTTCACTGACAGATTGTTTTCTTCTGTTTGCAAAGGGTCAGACATCTGATTTCCACAAGTGTTTTGCTATTTATTCCTTTATCAAAGTTTACTATTTCATCCTTCTGTGTTTAATGACTCCTTGGAAGCTTGCACAAGATGCAAACCCGTTTTCTGGAAAGCGACAGCAAAATGTACAAAGTTTTTTGTGCTTCCTGTATGTCACTGAATAATCCAGGCTAGAAATAATATAGGCTACTTATGCTCATGTTTTTATATCCTTCTCCAGAGCACAGACACTCTATCATGAGAAAGAACAAACCATTAGCACAGTATTCCAACATTTATTCAGGAATGAACTGCACTGCTGTATCGTCATGAGTTAGAGACTTGGGCTGAGCTAGAGCAAGGCATCGACCAACTCGTGCGAGAAATACTGCAGTAACGAAGCGCTACACCGCCTTTCCTCTTTGAACCAAATTTATGTGATGAAACTGGATAATTAACCTATTTTCGACAAACTAATTTCAGTGTGTCTGTTTTCATCTCAAAAAAAGGTGCTGAAGCCACTTCAAACACGATACCCCACCTTCGTCTTCTTTGGTAAGGACAAAGTCCTTGATGACATAATGCCGTGGTGGATTTGCTTACCTCTTAAGAACCTCTTGAGGTATGTTGCGGGATGTGACCACTATCAAAACATGCATAATCAAATCCTAATGAAATTACAAAGTTGGCATAGAAAGAAACTACTGTATTTCCTGAAATCGCCCATCACAGTGTAACCCTTATGAAAGCTGATGCTCAAAAAAGTCTTGAGAGAGCAGAACTGCAGCAAGGAGAGGGAGTAAGCTGCCTTCTGGACATGAAGCAGGAAATCTCTCTTCCCTGGTGAACTGAGTACTGTATTTAATGATGTACCTTACAGGTCCTGAGCAGAACTGGTCATGGCTGGTCCAACAGGTTTCAATGCAGATGAGTTTCTCTTGATGCATGTTGGTTCCCCCTATTTAACACAGCCCTTTAATTATACAACATATGGACACTTCCAGATATTGCAGTCGTATTAGAGGAATAAAAATTTCCCTTATGGAGCTGTGCCTAATAGCCCAAACACAACAGCTCAAGACATATACCAACAATACCACATTTACAGCATAGAGCTTGTTCCCCTGTGTGTGGGGTAAGAACAACCTGCTTGCTCTAAGAGCACGAAAGCTGATCACTGTGTCCTGGCTGTATTCTGCAACTCCTCCTTTAATTTCAACTACTAATTCTAAAATACCCTGCTTAATTTCCCACTAAACCGTTAGCACGCAGCTATGAATTCCACAGTGTAGCAAACCTGTTTTTATGACGGATGTAACTAAGTCTCACAAACATATTGAATAGGATCTATTACCCTGTTATCCAAAGTCGTCTTACTCTGTTTTATATTCTCAAAATGTTTCGCACTCACACTACACTCCGTTCCATTCCATGGCAGTCATTTTTTAACTGTTAATGCGCTGAAGTCCCTCTACCAGTGGCTGGGTCAGTTATTACTTTTGTAACAGCAGCAAGGCAGAATAAAATCAGAAAGCTGTGTCCTCCTCCTGGTGTTAGGGAAATGGGGAGAGGAGTGCACACAATGGGGGTTTTTCTCGTGTCGTACGGAGGAAAAGCGGGATACACGCGGGGTTACGATGAGCTGTAGGTTGTGTTCGCTTTGTTCTGCTGCGTGGCCGCATCCCTGCAGCAGGCTATTGCAGAATTGGGCATTAATAACTTTACTATCACTAATTGGTTATGGACTTTATAGTACTAATCAATAAACTAATTAAGCTGGGTCAGTTGGTCTCCTGAGCCCTTCTTAAGAACAACAAATAGACAACTGTCAAACCCACGGGTCACAGGCAACGCCGGAAGGGAGTGAGCGAGGTACTGGGGGGATGCATGCCAGGCTGGTGGGCTGTGAGCCCAGGGGGGGACACCGAGGACCATCGGGGGGGTGCTGCTGCCAGGAGCAGGCAGGCAGAGAGGAGGGAAGGACCCCGATGGAAATATGGAAGTCACTTAAAGGACAATCATGAGGGAAAGCCAAGAGCAAAGGCTTTTTGAGCAGAGCATTGGGTGGAAAGACCTCAGAGATTGCTTCCCTTTCTTATGCTCAAGTGTCTAAAGTTTCTTTCCAGAAAGGGTGTAGAACAGCATTGGAAACAAACCTGCCTCTGTCGCTGACTTCACCCTCCAAACAGAACTAGCCTATAATATTTCAGCAATTGTCTCAAGGGCTTGGGTAAAGAAAAACAACAGAATTTGTTTTCTGTATAACGTTGTAGATACGTGTACATGGAATTATAATTTTCCTGCTTTTCTCTCGAGCGTGTGCTGCCTCTGGGAACACGGAACTTTATAGGAATTTGCTTCTGCCTGAAACTTCAACCACAGCCGTTTGGTTTTTTCCCCATGATTATATTACAGACATTTACCTGAAGGAGATGGACCCTGGCACTGTGTGATGATCCTTTATGCAACGAACCTGGTAAAAGCTGAAATAAAAGGAATTGTACAATCAGATCATCCGTGATTGCAGCGAACCGGAGCAAGTGACCCAGGAGACTGCTGTCAGACCTGTGCCACCAGCATGATATCTGAACACAAATTGACACCAAATGTATTTTGTCTTCAGAGTAAGTAACGTCTGTTTCTTGAGCTTGGCATGGTACTTGCCAAGGATGCAACAGTTCTTCATGTAATGGCAGTAACCGCGTGGCTCTCTGAGCTTCCTAGCCAAGCAAGGGACGTGTCAGGACTAGGCTGAGAGCGAGCTCTCCCGTTCCACAATTCCACACGCCGCTACGTGCCACCGAGTGACGTGACGTTTCTTTTCTTCCTATAATTCTTTTAAAGCAATTGTATCCCTAACAAGGGTCATCTCTTCACTAAGGACTAGAGATTTCAGTACTTGTCTCGGATGAATCATCGAGTACATCTCGCCTGAACATCTGTTTTGCACCATCATAGAGGGAAAAAAAGCACATCCAGTAAAATGTTATATATCTGTTTAACTGGTTTGTTTTAAACAATACAGGGATTTAGTTAATTGTTCTCTCACAACAAAATTAACTCTTCTGCTAACAAAACAATCTTCACCTTTATTTTTTGTTTTCCAGTACAAGTAGCTGATTTTTTTCAGGTTTGGCCATAATTAAAGGTAATTAAAAAATCACTTTGGGTCAAACCGAAGCATTTTTTTCTTACTTCAACCATTTCTGAAGTTAATTACAGGTGTAATGATTTTTTTCTTTAACCTACACTTGAAGTATTTTGTTCTGATATTGTTTCAACCATTTACGCTTTGTATTGATACTAAATTTGATTCAAATTTGAAATTAAATCCTACTTTAAAGCAAAATAAATTTAAGAAACAATCAAACATTTTATTTAAAAGAAATATACTGTTTTCCAAGCTTTCTTCAAAACTCAGGACTTAATCTCTGAAATTTTATTTTCCTGATTAAAGATCTTTTCTGTATACTTTAAATTTCTGGTCTTTAACTTGACAAAGGTAGTGTGCTAACACAGAGACGATGCCACTAGGGCTTTTGCTGCCTTTTCTTCATTTTTGTCTCTAAGACAGAGGAAAGTCTGTTGTCCAAAGCAGTTGACATTTATTACGGAGACTAGGTATGGTGCAATTTGAAAATGATCTATTGGAATATTTCCTAGGAATGGTTTGGTGTATATTTCTAATACCATGGACAGTATTTCCTCACCACACGAATCTTTTTTGGAGGGTTTATCTGTGACAATTTCATAATCTGTCACCGAGGGGATTGTATATACAAACGCATTAATTCTTTGTTTGAGGTTCTTATGACCATCCTCAACATGGGATCCTGCAGCAGAGTCCTGCCTAATCATGTGTTTACAAAGTTTATGTTTGTTTGCACACTGTATGGTTGCCAAAATGTCTGGACTCAGGACCGTGACCGCACAGCTGGGAGACAGGCTGTGCTTCTTCGTTCAGTAACGATGGTCCATGCTTTGCTGTTCCTAGAAAAGTTTCTCTGAAGCCCATTTTTTAAAAGCTGTTATTTATGGTTTTCTGAAGCATCAATTACAATCTTTTCAAATGTTTGGGATTATTTTAAGACCAACCTCAACTCTGCGTGAGTTAGGTACCTATTCATTTCTTTTGTTGAGTTGGATTTGGTTTTTTATGATAGCTGTCTTTGAAAGCCTTTCCCATCTCCGTTTACTTACATGTATTCCAAAACTAACAACAAGTACAGGGAAAAAATATTTGCAGATCTAAAGTGATCTTGATCTTTATTACAGAAGTAATGTTTGATATTTATTACACTGAAAATAATTTGCATAACAAGGCAGAGAGCAAAAAAATTGTAGTGGGCATTGAGTAATATGTTAATAAAGGGAAATAAGAAATAAAAGGGTGTGAATTGCTGTAGAGTTACACAGGCTTCAGTTCAGAGACAGCAAGCTGACTTTGCCCTTAGTTACCACATAACCCAAGTACATTGAAACACCAGATGATCTCCTCCTACTCTAATGTCAGCTTGCACCTCTGTTTAAATTGAGCTGGTGTTTATGTAACTTTCAAGTCACAGTGTAAACCGTCCTATGAAATCCCACCACATACTTCTATAAGGAGATAAACGCAATTTTCAGGTATTAGAAATCATTGTAATGGACAACAGCTTTTGTACTTTCACCTCCTACATCACTGTGAATTCTATTTACATGGCAAAAATAATTTAAGATAATCTTTAGCAAGCATGCTTTTCTTCTTTTCCAATATTTGTAAACTTTTGGCTGCATTGCGTAGCCCCATCATCATTCTCTCCCAAAATATTACCATGTAGTAGGGTAGAAATTCTTCAGCATCCAGCTGACAAGGCCCATAAATTCATCCAGTGACCAATATCTTCAAGATCATGTTGTTGAAGGAGTTTTTATAATTAAAAATTATAATTTTCAAATTATAATTTGCACCCTCTATTGTTACATGCTTAACAGCCTGGCACATTTTTTTTTCATGTTTATATAGTTATGGTACTTTCATCTAGTGACTTAGAGGAGTTTCTACCAACACAAGTGTAGGAATTTAGTATTAATCATGTAGCTAAGAATTTTTTTAACGGAAAGCCCAGCCCTTTATTAGCATTCTGATCCAGCGAATCTGTAGCAGTTAGAGGGAAGAATGCCATCCACTGCATTACCCATACCCATCCAGTTAACAACCCGTATTTTTCTTACCAGTCTCTTATCTTAATACTGGTCAAGCTCAATACTAGATGGCCCTGACATTTGGCAAGACCGCAGACCAAAGAAGTACAACTTCCAGATTTATATGTTGGGCAGCTGAATTTTCAGATTGTTGAAAAGAGACAAAAAAAAGAGTCATTAGTACATTTGGGAAGACATCACATATACAGAAGGACCTAGAAAGAAGGATTTTAAGAGTTTTATGAGAGTGAAAATGCTGGGAATTAAGGGAACACCAACAGATTTTTTTAAAATTTAGCAAAGCAGATACTGATGGATCACAGTATCACCGCATGTACTTTTTAAGCCCCCAACTCAGTTTTACTTTAAGAAAGCACATATGCCAGGAGAGACCATGTAGAGTTTCCATGGTGCTTTTTTCTGACAACAATCCCAGTACTGTGATTCTATTATTCTACACAGCCTTACTCAATAGTCGTGGTACAGTCATCCACCTTCATAGGGTTTTTTTAAAAAGTAGGTTCTTATTTATAAGTTCAGGCCAACATTTTGGGTGTAATTTCCAATGACCTTTGCTACACTTGACAGTATTTTTTGTAAAGCAATGACACTCAAAGGAAGAAACAGAGTGGAAATCAGCTCAGCTTTCAAATTAAGTAGATAATGGCATTAACATCTGCTGTGTAAAACAAGGAGAGCACAACTCCCAGTCTCAATTTTTTTGAAATTAGGTCACATCATAGGAGAATGGAAACCCTCTTCTAAACGGTACATCTGAATGTAACGGTCCTCTGTCACATACTGTAGCAATTCGAGATAATTTAGAATAAGTAGAACTTTATTTGTCATTTAAATATGGACATTAGCACTGAATACCACAAAGAGAGCAGTATTCACATTCCAGAAGTATTATCCTATAATTCTTACAGAAATTTGTGTCTGAAAAACCAACGGCAAGAATCACCGGGTCCATACCGTTGTTGTGTGTGGCTGTGTATTAAGCATTCAAATAAATTTCCATTACTTCATTTTTATATTTCATACACAACTCAACAGCAGCTATCATTTGAAAATGAACATATAATATGTCTAGATTCTGTCGATAACATAAAACACGGACAAAAATAATAATGAGATAATACTTTCTGCTTGAACAAAACCAGTATGCATTTCCAGGGTGCTTAGATTAATCAATCAAGCAAATGAGGAGATGTGCTCGGCAGGGTGCTGGGGTATCGCAGGAGAGGGCATTGATCTGTTAAGCCACATACGATGATGTGGAAAACAGAGGAAAATCATCTGGCGACAGCTCACATATTGAGAGCGAGGAAATATTTTCGGTGCTTGAGCAGGAGGGGCTCCAGAGCCTACCATAGCCATCATCCCACCCAGCACAGGTGGGGAGGGACCTCAGGGCACCAGCAGGACCACGGCTGGCAGGTGCAAGCCCCTTAATCTCACTCACTGCTGGGTGAGCTTGCGATGACAGTCCAGCACCTTTCAAAGCAGCGAGTACTCAACAATATGCTCAGATAATATTTTAATGACTTCGAAAAACTTTCAGAAACAGCCTGCTCCGAAGGAATGTCTATAGGCAGACAGCGAGCATTGTCAACGTTGAAATTCAGTCAATGTTAAGTCATTAAAAGTAATAAAAATTCCCAGGGAGTGTGTATTCTTTCCTGTCAGGAGATGTGCAAACACAACAACACCATAGCACAATTAACTGTTGCTTTTTTTTGCTTTAAGTTAATTTGCATTTTGCCATCCGCGCAAGAGATTTTTCCGAGTTTCCCACCTCTGAAGTGGTGTAAGATAGCTGCTGCTCACAGCGCGGTTCTGCCTGCAGATGGTTAAATTATTTCTCACGATTTGAAAAAACGGGCTTTGTTTGTCTACAAAATAAGCAGGGTTCACACTTCGCAAATACAGTCTCTGCTCATAATTGTTTAATGAGCAACATTTACAAACAGAGACCCCGCAACCCTGCCCGACGGTGGGGCTGGTCGGGACTGGTTTCCTCTGCTCAGGGTTTCCACCGGGTTGTTGGTCATTTTAGCTACACCGTTTTGTTTCCGCTCTTTTTAACGATTCGGGTGATTTAAAGGGGAAATTACACCTACTGAGTAATGGCAGTGAGAATCAGGTCTATTTTCCTGTGTGCTGGATTTTTTAATTCACTGGATTTTTCGGTTCCCTCTGAGAACAGGCACAGGTGTCGATGCAGCTCGCTGACTAGCAATGAGGGCCAAAACCCCAAAATATTCCCCAGGAACGGCAGCAAACGAGCAGGGAACTAGCAGAACAGAATCGCTGCTGAGAATTTAGGCGATATCTGTCAGCTCAGTCCCACAATATTTCCTGAACCCACGCTGCTCCTCTGAGGATTAATAGAACATGTATATTTTACCATTATCTTCTTAATATATCTTGTTGGGTTTTTTTTAAAAAACTTGATAATACTTGATTCTTTTTCTAAGCTTATTTGTCACAACCTAAAGAAATAGTATTTTTATGAATGCTGTTCGCATTGCCTGAGTCCCAGCAAAACAGTGAGCGCTGTGGTTTGGTGGGATAACTCCCAGTATTTATTCAGAATTTAGTCACTGCCACCACCCTTTGCAGGCCAATCTCTGTCTTTTCCCCTTAATCTCCCCCCCCCAAAAAAAAAGAAATGTCAGGAAAGGTGGAAAATGAAACAGAAACTTTCAAACTTCCGTCAAGCAAAAAAGCAACAACCAGAAAAACCCCCTTCATCCTCTCGTTATGGTTTGTTGAATCTTCCTTTGTCTTGTTGTATAATAGGAATAATGTTCATGGCACTGGAGTATACACACAATAAATAGCTTCTGTGGTTATCAAACACCTCAGCTTCACTTCAGCATTTAATCACCCACAAAAGCCATTTCTTTGCCTTGTATACTTCTCTGCCACAAACATTATCCCGTAGCTAACATACACCCTGGAGTGCCAGGCCTTCATTCTGCGCTCTGAAAAGCTGAATTGGAAGAATGAAAAACCCAACCCTCAGTTTTTAAAATAACAGTTTAAAAGTTAAAAAAGGGGGTAATAGTAATCAAAATCCCCAAGCCCCCGGTAATGCAGCAAAGTCTGGTGCAACCACAGTGAAAAAAAAAAGGGGGTGTCTGAAATGGTCCCCCAAAATGACCTGGGGGTAGGACCAGGTAGGTTCCTGGAAGGACTCCAAGGAAAAAACAGAGTTATGATAGACATATGCTGGGAGATTATCATAATAATTTTGTTCTGGGAGGAATTAACTTTGTTCCTGTGTTAGGAATAACCCTGGCAGAGCCAACAATGCTCTGCATGACACAACCCTGAGAAGTTTCTAACAATAAATGGCTCCCTCAAGCTGCTTCAACAGACCCAAACTGTCAATGACCTGAAAGGCATAAAGAAACACAACATAGAATTAATATCCCCCTGTCTTCCCTGCTTTTCCCACATCCCTCTCTCCATATGTCCTCAGGTTGTCCCTTTGAGCTGTGGACAACACTAAAGAGTTCCTCACACCCTCAATATTGTTTTATTCTGGGGCAGTCTTGCGTTGACAACCTGTGTGCTCCTGGTCAGTCCCGCTGTTATGCTTTAATCTCATCCGTGTCCGATCAACAGCATCTGGCCAACCTAAGGTGCTCCAGTTTCTGCATGGAAGTACTGAGAAGTCAAAAAGGGAAAGAGGAGAACGGAGCCTGCGGAAAAGCTAGACAGGATAAAAAAATCTTTCTCCATTAAAGTCAGAAAAAAAAATATTCTGGCATAGTAATAAGACAAAGAAAATGTGTCTGAAGAGAAAGAAGGGAAAACTGAAGGGAGGGTGGAAGGCAGACAAAAAGAGAAAGAGAATGGAATCTCTACAGAGAGAAAGATGTAAAGAATTCGGGTGGCCAAAGAAAAGAACGGATCAGTGAAAGGCAGAAAGGTGACGCTATAAAGAGAAAACCGGAATATGACACAAGAAGAAGGAAAAACTGAACAAGTTCCACAGTGACTGGAAGTAGAACTGAAGTTTAGTAAGAAGGGAGAGGCATTAAAATACTGGAAAGAGGGACAAAGAACTGGAACTGAGAAAGGGGAGGTCAACAGAGAGAGGAAGGATGAAAGAAAAATACCAGAGGGAAGAACAAAGCAGCTCATGCTAGGCTAGTGGATGTACTTTTCAGTGCTTGAAAACCTGGGGACTGCTGTATTATACATGCTATTATACAGGCTATAGGTAGATGAGAAACACCGTGGACACAGCAGCAGAGAGTCCTTGCCGTGGCGCTTACCACTTTTCCTGCACCCTTTTGATTTATTTTGAATTTGTCGGTGTGAGTTAAATGGAAGGACTACAAGGTGGAGCAGCAACATGAGTGCGCGTGCATTGGTGCATGTTAGCAACCTTCCTCTGGTTCTTTAGGAGGAATTTAAGTAGAAAAGTTAGGGTCTTCTGCCTGCATGAGGAGGGTGGCTGTTCCAGGTCCAAAACGCAGCGTGGGAAACAGTTCAGGAGCAGATGTCGTTTGAGCTGTTTCACATACAGAATGTCCCTTCTAGCAAGAGCAGAAGTTCTTGGAATGATACTCAAAGTTCCACTTTAATTTCCAGTACTGCGGGGTCATGTTTGGTCTTAATATGCCGCTCACAGAGAAAGCCTCATTGCAGTAAGAAGGTTGCACATTCACTGTGTTGGATAATATGGTGCATTGCAGCTCTACCAGCCCATCTTCAGGAGACTACAACAGAAACAGGTAGAGTGAAGGCAGGAATATGTTCAGATATACAATTAAAAGGTTAATTTTAATTAAAAATATCAGCAGGTGGAGAGAAGGATTTACACCAGGTAGCCACCCTGCCCCCTCTCCTGCGTAGCACATCGCCAGCTACAGGAAACAAGGAAGGAAGTAATCTCAAGGGGGAAGTGAACAGAGAGATTTATTTGCTGCGGTATTGAACTTTGTCATGTTAAAGCATCCTGCCATCTAATGGAGTTCCCAGTCCTGATTCGGTCAGTTCTCAGGGGTCCCCTCCAGAGTGAATAGGAAGGGGTGGGTATGAAGAATGGCATTCGTGAATGCAGAAATGCCGACCTGCTAAGGAGAGGATTTTATTTATATTCATCTCATTGAAGTATCTTAAAAAAATCACATTACAGAGTCATTTTCTTGCCTTTATCCATTCACTGACCCAAATAAATATTGTATTATGTCATATAGACTCACACGGTGGGCAGAGGAGGTCCCACTGCAGGTCATCTTGCAGCCAAGGGCATTCTCTGGGGAACAAGAAGATGTGATTGTAAGGGCCCAAAGGGAAGGGGAGCTTTAAAGGGGACCCTTCACAGTCCAAATTAAAAAAAAAAAAAACAAAAACAAACAACAGCACTGAGCTCTTAGGTAAAAATGTGGATGCAGTCACCCTCTCCTCCATCTTACTGTGTGTTACCTGAGCCCACCAGATCTGGCCCCACTGGTGGCATAAGCAGAGGAAGACTAACCTGGGACTATTTAAAGCGCTTGTAGTGCCTAGGTGGTTCGGCCTCTCTGGGTTTAGGACTTTCTCAGGGTGTCAGGGAAGCTGAGGTACCTACAGGATTAGACACGGTGATACGATGTCATTAGACACCTGTCAGACCTGAGTTTTGGGCTTAGGTGCCTAAGGAGGCATCGAGATCCCCAAGTCCCCCTTGCAGACTCAGCCCCATGTTTCTTCTCCCTTAAAACTGTCTGTGTCAGCAACACTGGTCCTTTCAGAAATGTTCTGTTTTTTCTTTTTTTTTTTCCTTTATGTAACCTGCTTTACATTCTTTGTTGGTTCTATAAACTTATAAAATCACCCTATTATATAGGAATGTAAGTCGCTTAAGTCACCTAACAATATTAGCTCCGTTCAATACACTCAGGATGAAGCAGCTGGATCAGCTTTAACACTTTGTGCCAGTCTCTGTTTATTATCCTTACTTATTTGACTCACAAGCTGAAATAACTTCCTTGTCCTGAGCCGTGCACTTCTTCTGACTGAGCTGCTGACTGTTGTGGTTGCTCAGCTCCCTTTAAAGCTCTGGGTTTGCATCCAGGCTGGCTTTTCATCGCACCGCAAGCGGGACTGGAAGCATGGCCTCTCATTTCAGGTTGCCAGACACTCTGCTGATTTTTTGTTACTTAGAGCTTAGCCAAATTTCAATTGTTTGGGAGAAAATAATGTTTTGTGCCTTGTGTCTGCCCTAGGCTGATTTTGGAGAAAATTTCAGCCAAGATCACTGAGCCCCATTCAAGTGCAAGGTGAGGGAAACTATGCAGCTTTGCTCATATGGAAAAATACTCGTTGTGGGGAAGAGTTTCACCTTTTCTTTGCACTGGGACATGGACTATGGCTTGGACTAAGTGGTCTTTGTACCTAGCTTGCAGGAAAGATGAAGGCAGCCTGCACGAGGCTGCCTGTCGTCCCACCTTGATTTGCGGTTGAAAGTCAGCCCACTGAAGTGGTGATAGATGCCGGTGTAGGGGGTGGTGGTGGGGAAGAGGGCTGTAACCCCTCTATGTCCCCCCACGGGCTGCTCCCCTTCTGGAGCGCAGACGCCAGCACAGGAGAGCGGAGCTGATGCGGGGAGAAGTCCTCTTCCTACAGCTGTGCAGCCCGTGCAACTTTGCTGGTCCCAGGTCTGCACCAGGGCTGTGAGCAGTGGTCCTGCTGCTGTCGAATTTGTCCCACTTCTCGCCGTGACCTGCAGGCACTGCTGCTCTGCGGGATGTGGGCTCCAGGGACAGTGTCAGGGAGATCACAAGGAGCTGCATCCCACCTCTGACTTGCTCAGCTGAGGCAGGGAGTGACAGGGACTCGAGCACGGGATGAGACAGTGGCACCAAGTGACTCGCAGGACTGGGGATGGGGTAAGAAAGGTCAGGTGTCTGTATGCAAAATGGGCATTAAATGACATCAGGACCATGGAGTAAAGGGTTGGGCTCCAGCAAAATGTATTGTGTGATGTGGCAGGATTTAGGTGATGCTGGGCAATCACTTAAACCGGGTTTCCCACAAGATGTTAATTATTTATTTTATTCCTTTCCTGGGTCATGATTTCAAACTGGGATGTTTGGTTTGTTTGTAAACATTTATGTCTGGCACAAATGAAGGGATTTTGTATGTGTACAGGGACGTCGCAGGGTCCTCCCGAGGAATCAAAAAACCCAGATCCTAGAATACAAAATTAGAGCAAGCTTTCTGTTTGCATCAAAATTTGTTTCCCCTTTAGCTTGGAAATAATAACAGCACCGTAACTACCTGTTATTGAGAACAATCTCCGCTTTTAGAGAAAAATGAGCTGGCACAGCCCTCGGACACACTGCGGGCAGGGCAGGACTCGGAGGAGGCTCTGCCCGTGTGCTCTGAGGGTGCTGTATCTCCGTGCAATGCCACTGCAGGAGCTGCACAGCTCCCCTCACTGCCCTGACAGCTATCGTGCTGGCAGTGAGGACCAGAGACAAGCCCAAAAATAACTGACTGCCTTCGGGGAGGGCATGAGAAGTGTGCTATAAATACAGTCCCACAGCACACACTGCGCAAGGAGAGGACAAAATAGGGAACAGCAGCTTGTGAAGGGGGGGGGGG
>WKFP01014718.1:34965-55509 GCA_011057875.1 Pterocles orientalis | reverse complement strand
ATCAGCACAAAAAGATCTCTGTCGCTTTGCAGGACATCGGACCGATGCACCGATCTCTGTGCAAAGTGCCACGTTCTCAAACCCACCTCACCAATCAGCCGTTCCTGAAATTTGGCCTCAAGAACACGGACAGAGCTCTTTGGAAGGTCTGTCCTGGTCTGTATCGAATGTGCACATTAATCAAACACGGAGAGTGCGGCGTGCTGACAACACTTGGTTCTGTGGAGATGTCTCTGTGTTGATAACGCCTGAATGTGTTTTGTTCTGGACCAGCTGTGAACCCACACGGGTGAGTGCAAAGTGTGTATGAGATGATGCCAGGTCAGAACAGCTCTTCCTTTATATCCGCTTTCAACCGGCGACAAACCTGTGCAAGGAACAATGAACCTTGTAAAAACTGGAATTCCCTGTCCTATTAACTAGACATTAATATGCAAAATGGGGTGATATTAAATGCAATATTTTAATGAAACTAGCTATATTCCTGTAATCCTTACAACAGCAATATTTCTTGATCATATCCACTCCATGAGTTTACTATTGTATTCGTGGTGTGCTAAAATCAATGCATGAAGACAAGAGTTTAGCAAAAACTGTCCATGAATATGCAAATAAACTCAAACGGAATTATAAATATTAGTTTATGGTGCATGGTATTTCAAAATTAAAAAAAAATATTTTTGCTTTGGTTATTTGTTTTCAAAATATGATTCTATGCTTTAGTGTCAGAAATAAGGGGAGATCGTGAATGCTGAAAAAATAGATCCAGGTATATTCAAAAAATTTGATAGGGAAAGAAACAATTAAAAGCTTGGCAGTAAATTGCAATGAGCAATGCAAGAAACATTTCGAACAGAGGCAGCAGTGGTATATGCAGTATTTGAACATCCTATCTTTTGTGACTGTGCCGTCAAAATCCAACACAAACCCGATATGCTGCACCTAGAGAATCACTTGGTGCAAAACCACTCCGTATTGTGCAATCTAAATGTTCCGTTATGATGAATGTCAACAAAAGCAGCCACAAGAATGACCCTCCTGACTGCACTTCAAAATCTTGCCAAGAAATTTATTCCCTATACTGTCATAAACAATCTATTTGCCTTCATTGTCTACTGATAAACATTTCCTATCCATTCTTTTGAAGCACGTAATATTGACATACTCTGAGATAACAATAGGTAGGCTAAAAGAAAATCCATTCGGGTTAACTCTTATGTTCAAGGTCTACCTTGCTAATGAATACAGCAATTTTTAATTGTTGCAAGCAGTCACCAAGTACTGTGAAGCGCTTCGGGTGTCGCAACTTGAGGAACACCGCTGTGTGCATTATCGTTTTCCAGGTGTGACACGGCTTTCTCGTGCAGAGCTGATACTCCTCAATCGGCAGCGTAGTCTGTAAAAAACCCAGGAATATTGTTTCATCAGGCAGCAGTCAGAAAGTGGCTTTTTTTTCTTTAGCTGAACTGTTCGCGATTGAGTCAGAGCATCCTGCCGGTTATCAGGAAACAACTGATCCATAGTCTCTCAGAGACCTGGATCTCTAAACGTATTTGTCAATCAATTTGCCTACTTTGTATTAGCAGCTATACTGGCCATGTTTACAGTGTCAGGAATGTTTACGGAATTAAGCACAGTTGTCATGCAGATAATAGTGTTAAACCATCGGTGTTAGCACTGACTCGCTACAGTCCCAAGCCATGCTTTTAGTGCATGGTATCTACCACAGGTGAACAGAACGCAGTAAAAAGCTATTTTAAATATGGAATAATCCATAATATTGTGCTGTGTTACACTGATGTCTAAGTCAAATGGGTGTTTCTTTAAAAAAAAAAAAAAAGGAAGAGGTTCTGCATACATTGGCATTTCATCTCAGGTTAGTGATGGAGCACATCCTAAATACAACTCCAAGGGAATTTTTTGTGTTTTGCGCTGAAGGTTTTCTGAACGTGTATCACACGAGAGAGGTAACTTTTCCCACATCCCTTTCACAGCTTGTAATTGTTAAAAAACTGACACATATTCCTTAATCATAGTTATAAAGGCAATTGCATAAGCCAGGCTCTGAGGCTGTGTGTCAGTACACGGCGGTCTATCTATGGGACAACCATCATGAAGTTGGATAATACATAGAAACACAGGTATATTTATGACAATTTCCAAGGAGGCAGGAATAACAATGTCAAGATTTGATTTTTTTCCAGACATAGAGAAAGAAAGAAGTGGTGAGAGAAACAAACACAAATTCAGTTTTGTTTTTCTTCATCCTGTAAATTAGAAATTAGTATGTCTAAAAGCAGCCGTTTTGCCTCGTACTCTGTACGATATTCATTCTAAGATCCTACATTGCTAAGATGTGTATCTGAGTCACAGTAGCTGAATTATGCTATGTATTCCCAAACAAATACTCAGAGCCCCAGCACCCACTGCTTGAAGTCTGCAAGGAAAAGCATTAGTGAGAAAGGTAAAAATCTCTTCGGAAAACTGGCAATATCTCCCAGGAATCTCAAGATGTAGGGAAAAGTGTGTCATTTTCTCACCAATAATCTGCACTTTTATCTTACATGAAACAATTTTTCACAAAAAAAGTCTGCACTCCTTGTATTTGATAAAGAAGAAGAATTAGAAATAGGTCCAATTTCCTTTTGAAAAGCAGGCTTCTTCTGCTTTTGATTGGCCTTTTCCATGACCCTCTATACAAGAAGACAGATAATAAATATAATGATTTGTACTGAAAAGAAAACTGTAAGGATAATGGCCCAAACAGTGTAGTTTTTTATAATGTTACCATAGTAAATAATAGCAGCATGGTTCACATTGTTACAGTTCTGGCTGTATCAGTGTTTCCATTATAAATCCTGTTTTTCATAAATTTATAATTTCATTTTAATAAATTTTCTCTCGGCTGAACTGCGGCATAGAAGGTTTCAGCAAGGCAGACTTTTCCTTTAATTTAAAAAAGAATAATTCTTTTGGCTAGTCATGAGCCATCTGTTAATCAAAAAGAACAATTTTCTTGTTTACAACAATGTTTTGCACCATCTAACAGAAAAAAAAAGCAACTTCAAATGAAGTAATGAAACCAGGCAATTGATTAACCCATAGCAAACTGTCATCAGTCTCGACTGGGAAACAAGTTCTTTTGCTCATCTGCTAAATGTACTTTTTGACTACACATACTAATACCTCCTCCAAGCCCCCGTCCTACAGTTAAGCATATGCTTAAGCGCTCTTGAACAGGAATGCTTTCCAGAGCTCAGGCCCTAGAAATATATACATATTTAATTAGATGCTAGTGCTTGAAGATAATTCAATCCTCTCCAAACAGCATGTGGTTTTACCGACTTCTGCGTGTCTACCAGCAGTGTATTTTTGCATTTGTGTTTTAACGATCAAGCACTGCTTTCCTCCCTCCACACTACCCCTTTATCTTGATGGGCACGTTTGTTAATCAAGGAAAGGTCAGGGAACACCTGAACATCTGCTTAATCCTACAGTTCCTTCACATGCAGCACTCACTAATTTCACCAAGTGTTTTACGTTGTGCAGCCCGAGCAATTGTAGCTTGTTTACCATGCATTTCCTTGGTTGGTCTGTGTCATCGCTCTGGAATTACTGAAATGCAGAGAAGTGTGTTGATTGGGAATATTATTTGTTAAACATAACGGCAACAGATCTATTTTACCGAACAGTCATACTCCATAGTCTTTCACAGTACTACACTATTTTAATTTACATGGTTAGATATTAATGACACAATTCATTAGTGGCATAAATATAAAAATAGTATTTAATCTTTGGAAAACAATATATAAATATCAGAGGCGCACAGAACTGCAACACTTGAAGCAGCCATGCTTAGAGAAGTTCAGATCACCACTTTTGGAAAAGATCTCCTCCGAACAACCCAAAAACCCAACCTGGGCAACTACCAAGGCCCCCAGGAAGAGCTACTGATTGCTACTCTGCAGCAAGCCTTCCTGTTCCTCGTTTTGAGAAAGGGAAATATCTGCTGTCCTACCCAAAACGAAGCTGAGTACCTCGGCTGTCGGCAGCTGCTGGGATCACGACGGTCTTTGGTGCCATGGGGGTGGGATAACTGCAGAGGGGAGGTGGGATAACTATGGAGGGGAGGTGGGATAACTGCGGAGGGGAGGTGGGATAACTATGGAGGGGAGGTGGGATAACTATGGAGGGGAGGTGGGATGACTCCGCTGTTGTACTCAGGGGAACCAGCCCTGTGACAGCATCATGCAAAGACTGCTCAAGTGCTTAGTGGATCAGGAGGAATCCATCTGTTAATACACCGTACGTTCAGGGTTCTGGGTGAATTCTGGTCTAAAAATAGCGTTCAGCTTTTATTCCTACACCCTGAGCACCAGACTCGTTCTTGGCCTTTATCCTGCGCTAGAGCATCTGCACTTACTCACACCGAGCGGAGCTGCTGCCTTCCCACTGCTCAAGGACACGCCATGCCAAACAAAGCTGGGTTGTGCCAGCTGCCTCTGCCCGGAGCTGGGAGCTCGGGGTGAGCAAAAAGGGCAATGCGAGGCTATGGGGACATGCCTAGGCTGTGGGACTGGCCATGTCCCTCGTCAGATCCTGTTCCTCACTGCTTGCTCACACGCGTAGTCCCATGTATTGGGAGTCTAGTAACTGGAGAGGATGCTGTATGAGGGACGTCACAGCTAAAAGCAAAATAGTAATAAAACACAGGAGCCTCCGTGTTATCACTTGCTTGCATAATGAACAGCTCTACAAATGTTAATTTCTCCACTGTTACTAGAAGTACAAACAGAGTACATATTGCGGCAATGCTGCTGCACGCGGCTTGTGCATTTAGAGGGAATGTGTTTAGTTTTTATATTTATTTACTAGGGACACAAATTTTAACAACATGAAATATTTTGCTTGTATGGTATGAACACCAATAGTTTAACATAAACTATGGAAGGAATCCAGGCTGTGTTGACATATTTTATGAATGTTATGGGATGCCAGATTGGAGGTGTACATCTGTGTGGGTTGGCCAGTCATCCCACTGCCGTCTGTGTATCTGTGTGCTTAAATGAATTAGCTATTATAAAAACACTGCATAAACAAGTTTAATGCTGTACACTTTCCTTTTGCTGATATAAAAGTGTCTGAATCACAGTGAAGCGAGCTAACAATGATATTCCATTGCTCTTTCACTGCTCTCACGTAAAAAGTTGGAAAGCTGTGCACTTCCCACTGTTCCATCTCCAGCGCTGAGCACCCCCTCTCTCCCCTCGACTCCATCTCCCTCCGTGTCATTGGCAGCAATCTTCTTGCAGCCCCTCATGGTGGGAAGTGCCACTGCATCACCCTGCAGGCAAAACCATTACCCAGTGACTGCCATCCCCAAGGTCACTCAAGGTCCCTAAAATCCTTTCCAACCAGCCCGAGCCCAGAGCAAGGGCTGCCAGCAAGCAGCACCAGATTGCCCTGCTCCCGGTGCCAGGATACCAATATAGAAATCAGGAGCTCTGAGATACCTTAGGGATTCCTCATACCTGAGGCCATCATGCTGGCTGTCAAGGCAGACCTGGGAATTGCAAAGAAATCTTTTTACTCCTGCGCATTTAGGAAATGCTGCTACAATGACTCTTTGTTGCTCTTTTATTTTTTTTCGTTTTATTATTTTTTTTCTTGACACAGCACATCGCAACAAAATCTTTGGGTTCAATTATTGTAACCTTTACGTTTGTCAGAGGATAAACATAGAAACCTCGGTCATCAACGAACTTGGTAAAAAATGGGATACTCAACACTGAGAAAAATCACAGGGGAATGGGGAAATCAAGCTGTTTCTATTGTACTGTATAAATAAACACTTATAAGCTTGGCTTTATGCATCTTGTTCCGAATATGGGATAAAAAAATGGATTAGAAGAAAAGTTTGTGTGTTTACTTACAGAATTTGCTCTTTGAGTTAAATTAGGAAAAAAAATAAAACGTTTTGAACTTTTTTTCAGCTAACAGTTTGGAGGCTAATTTTGAATTTGAATTCATTCCAAGCATGATAGCTTAGATTTGCCCCAGATGGACTTTCAGGTCTGTTCAAATCGCTTGACAGCACCATAACAGCCATTTGTAGCTCAGTCTGCAGAAACGGGCTGGCACTGCAGCCTACCAGCACTGCTGATCTTTTTGTATGGCGAAAGCACCCGTAAATCACAGCGTATTAAAAAGGCACACACACATCCCAGGCAAACATCATGGAGGATCCATTGTCCTGTAGATAGGTACACACAGAAGTGCAAAGCATCACTTAAGTTTTATATAAGGCACATATTTTTTTGGAAGGCGACCAATGCAGTTTCACACGCTGTACTTTTTCTAATCTGACTGACTCACAGTCTTGTGATAGTGAGATAAGCTAGGTAGGCAAATTTTTACAGAGTTGCAATTACTGAAATTGTCATTACGCTGCTCACTGTAAAATAAATATAGATAGAAGTGAAATTATGCACAGGCTAGAAGTAGAAAGTGTTTTGCTTCTGTTTGCTAAATTAATCTCTTCCTAAATGGCTGCAGGCCAGGTAGGTTAGCATTTGTGGTTTCAAAGGTTTTCAGCGCTTGCAATGAGCCATGAAATTACTGCATGCTGCTGAAAATGGCAGCTGATGAAAGGAAAAGAGCGAATCCCAAAGGCAGAAAGACAGGAGGAAGCAAAATTACAGGCAGAAAGTCTGATTTTTGATGTTGCTCATTGTGAAATGTACACCCAAACTTTTAATAAAACATAAAACATTAATAAACCTGCTAACAATTCCTTACAATTTCTTTTGAAGTCTCAGTATAATTTCTGAATACTTATTAAAACAGGCGACGATTCAATGGTGGCTGAGCAGCTTCTGTCTGTTGGATATGGTATGTTGGTGTACCGGTGACTTTTGAAATTAGATTTTTATTGATGTTTTTTAATTGAATTATCCAAAGGATTGATGTTTTCTGTTAATAATGTGACCCTAAACTCTTGAATTGTTGATCAAGTTTAACTAATATTAAATTAGATACTCAGTGGCTGATCAATGCTGCTTCACCATTCCAAATCTTCTTAACTTGGTTGGGGAAAAAAAAAAATCTGGCTTCAGCTAGTCATGTCGCTAACAGCTAGCTCATTATATGCCATGTATATGCCTCCAGAACGTTGGCGTTCCTTCTGGGGAGGGATGAAACAATGATTTTAAGCACTGTGAAAATGAGGATACCAGCAGCAGAATCTCGCACAGCCATGGCTGGGGTTCCTCAGTATGGGACCATTTTGGTTTTAAAGGGACATACAGACAGACAATTCCTTCGGATTTGTATCACACCACCAATTTTCTGTCTGAATCGCCTACTACTGTCAAAGACTCACAGTGTGGTAGGATCCTCTGCAATTACTTTGTAATGATTAAGACCCAAATGAAACTTGTTGACAAAGAAAAACAATTTTCAAGGACATAACATTAAGAAATTGGCTTTCTATTAAAAAAAAATACTGAACAGATTAATGAATTAGCCCAGAATCTGGGCTCTGTGCAGGCAGATAACTTGCTCACTGTGAGCAGCCATGAAACGGGGTACATCCTGGCAGAAGTACGCCTGCCTCTGCTGTCTTTCGGGGCTGAAGAAGCTGACACTTTTCTGTGTAAACTAATGTCTGCTTTCATACGCCCTTTAAAATAGATCTGAACCAAGCAAGGCAAGCGGTCAGGAACTGAATTCAATGCAGTGTCTCGAAGGAATCAGGTGTGGAAAGCAGGCTCACATCCTAACATTTCATTGATGGAGGTGACTGGCTGTAAAGGTTTCTCTACCTTAACATGGCACTTTTAATCTGAATTTTCTCCAAAATATATACCAATAAGTACAAGGACACCGATATGGTCTACAGCTAGGGGTGGCCGTTAGGAGTGCAATATAGGGTGTGGTGAGAGAAGGTGTTTCAGCAAAGGACCCTGGGCAAAAACACCTCTGGGGTGTCACAGGCTCCTCGGGGGCTGTGGAGGGAAAAGAGTTCTTTGGCTTTTAAGGTATTGGCCACCTAAGAAGGAAGCGCACAGGAAATTGCAAAGGATGCTGTTATTTACCCAGTGAGGTCAACTGAATCCAGGCAATCACACTGTCATTGGAATGGAGACTCTGCAAAACCATAGCGTTCCCGAACAGGTTCCCAGCTGCATCCTGAACAGCGGAGCTGCAGCGGCCAAATCTCTTCCAGACGGATGAATGCAGTGGTCAGGTAAAACTGGAACAGGAATGGCACAGGTAAGAAGAAAGCAATTGCTGAATTGGAAGCACAAGCATGCACATACACACAAATTGGGATTTTGTGTGCAGCAGTTCGGTGTGTGCAATGCATGTGCAAAATGCCATGCCCTTATCTATTCAGTTGCTCGTTCATACCGCACTAATCACTGTCTCAGCACCTAATTTTGAAGACTATAAATATTTTATTATCCACACAAAAATCAGAGGTGGTAACTGAGCTCAAGCTGTGCCCCGAGGAATATAAAGCAAATTGTGCCACATAATAAAAGATAGATATAGAAAAGCATTGCATGGACATAATTCATATTCATATTGAGGAGCCTCGTATTATATCTAGAGTAATCACATTATTCATTATATACTGTATGCTATAGACATAGAAAGTATCTACTACACATACTGTAGCCTAAGAAACATTTTTAATTATGTTTTTATTAAAACTTGTAAAATAAGAAGCAAACATAGAACATGCTTACCTCTCAGTGTGATAGGAAGGATTTCCTGCTGCACTACAGAAAAAGATAGCACAGCACATGGCCAACATTTAAACCCAAAATTGTGTATACTCAGCCTATGGTCTTCCTTACCAGCAGAACAGAAGACAAACAATGCCAGCATGTACTGAGTCACACGTGCACAAAGAATAGTGTTGAGCTACATGGAAAAACACAGTCATTTTGAAGCTGACTCATAAAAAGAGAGTTATTTCTCATTTTTTAAATCTTAATAGCCAAGCAACTTTCTCCTCATCCTCCAGAAAGAAAGAAAGAAAGAAAGAAAGAAAGAAAGAAGGCAAGGAAGGAAGCATCCCTAGGAATCAAAGGCTATTTAAAAATACATGAGAAAAATTAGTTGAGAATAACAGAAAAAGCTCATGGTGCGGATGCACCTGAGTTTTTCGGGCTGAATTCTGCTGAAGTCTCCATTTAAAAAATAAAACCAGGGGCAGAAATGAAGATACAGAAACCTGCAACTGAAGCAAGCTGAATGCTGGCAGTGTCAGCCCTTCTTCCTAGTCATGCAAAAGAGAAGAATTTTTTGGATGTGTGCTCCATAAGGAAACAACACTGTGTGTGATAAGTAAAGATACAGAGGTATGCATTGTTTGATGGATTATTCTGTAATGAATGCATGGGGAATACCTAAGTGAATGTGAGCAGAGAAATAAATGGATTCCATATGTAGTGTGTTAGAATTTGCTGCACAGGGTGGAAATCTAACACAGGCAGGACTTGTAGAGGAAGTTGCAATTTATGTGCAATTTCTGTGGGGAAGAAAATGGGAAGAAAGCTCCTAAATCACTCACTTAAGCTATGCGCTAAACCCCTGAATCAAGAGAAAGGAGTTCCGACTCCCAAAACTGCCCCTTTCCTACTGAGACAGTATGAGGTGAAGTCAGTAGCTCCGTCAGATAATGTGTGAGTTAAAATTGTGTGTGAATACGTGAAGAGCAGAGCTTACCCTTGAGCGTTTCACTACTAAAGGTTTAAGTCTGATCCACACATTGTGTACTACCACCAAGCAGAAAATGAAATATAATGATCCCAAAGTACACCATGGACATATACACTGTGCAACAGTCCGTAGGTCTGTAATACTGCCAAAGAACGCAATCTGCACCTCCAGTGATTGGAAATATTTTCCAGTTTTTCTCTGTGGGCTCACACGCTCCCTCAGCAGGATTCGTTTTGAAGATGGAGAGGTTTGACTAAGTGGTTAGATTAAAAGATTTGATTAAAAGTGATTAAAATCAAAGGAATTCCTTCCTCTGTAGCAGGTGGAGTTTCACAGCCAGTGGTCTCATAGAAATATGGGTTTGTTTCAGTCTGACCTCCTCTCTCTGTGCACTGGATTAGAAATGAGAATGAATCTCAAAGCAAATCTCCAAAGAACTGCCATGACCTGTATGGTTTCACCTAGCAGTAAACCCAAGAAAGCTCCAAGATCTCCATTCTGCGTTACCTTAGCTGTTATCTTGGAAAACTGCTCACTTCCTATGGGAAGCAGATTTTATTAATTCCCTTTAGGATTCATCCGTCTTTCTTCAGCCATTGTTACTAACACAGCTCAATTTAATTTGTTTAATTGAAGGTATTTTTGCAGCAGAAATTGTAATTAAAAGTAGGAACCTTGAGCGATACAATACAGCTTTTTTCCCATCTAAATAAAAAATTCAGAAGTCTTTGGCATCACTGAATTTGAAGCTGAAGAACGTTACTGACTCTGGCACAAGACTGATAGCATATGCCAAGATGACCTCTTTGTCTACCTATGTATGTGAATATCCTTAGAAATAAGGTGATGTAGGCTTAGTCTGACGATTACTGAACCTTGATGAATTGCAAAGAGTTTAGTAGAGGGCCACAAGAATGGCTGAAAACAGAGCTCTCTCCGTAGTGGTAGAGAAGTATAAAGCTTTATTTCTTCAGTTTGTCAAAGAGAATATGAAAGAAGCAACTTGATCAGAGCCTACAAGTGCTGAGGCAGAAGATTTGTGCTTGCAGAGGGCTCCTCCTACCTTCAGCCAAAGAGCGGACAAAATGCAATATATGGCAGGTGAAGCCAGACAGCTTCCAGGTGGAATTGATATAATGTTCTGAACACCAAAAATAATTAACTATAAGAAACTTTTACCTAGGGAGGCGGTCGACACTATCTGCAACGGTACACTTGATGTCTTTCTACAGGCTATGCTTTATCACAAAAGCATTGGAAGCAGTGGGTGAAATTATAGCTTCTATTTTCTGCAGAAAGTCAAGTTTTAAATTATCATTATGTCTTTTCCAGTTTTAAAAAACTGCAGATCTAGAGGAAAACAAAAGAACAGGTGGCAGTTATAAGAACAGACATATGAGAGAAAAAAAATTAAGCAAACCAAGCCAAACCTTTGTGAATTGCTCTTGTTGATTATTCAGGCCACATGTTCTCTTTTCAAAATTTGCCAAATCATTTGTGCTCACGAAGGAGCCCATCATGTTCAGAGATCACATTTTTCCACTCATAAAGGAGGTGCCTTTTGGACCGTTAAAGTGATTAGTAGTTAAAAGAAACAAAAAAAAGACAAAAAGTGCCTCCCTGTCTGAGAAGTGCATCAGCCTAAAAAGTGGGGAAGGCTCCTCGGCTTCTGAAAGCAGCGGCATGGGAGGGAATGAGGTGGCTCAGGGCACGTCCATCTGCAGCCCAAACAGCCAGTGCTGGTGCACCGAATGGAGCCCGTCCTCAGCACGAAGTCAGAAGCAGAATTTCAGCTGACATATCAGCCGTGCTGCTGTCTCAGCCTGGGCGAAGAAGGGTGAAACCAGGTTGGGAGTGTTTCAGGTTGCCACCTCGCACTCTGTTATTCCGCTCCCAATTAAGGTAATTACCCACACACACTGCTGCTGCTGGGTGTCTGCTTGGCAAAGTTACCACTGCAGGAAAGCATAGCCACAACTGGAAAAGCATTGCTTAAAGACAGTCTGACGTAAAGGTCCACCTTCCTCTGAAACACAACCATGAAGACACTCTTAAGACACAGGAAGCAAAAAATAAACTCATGACTCCACTGAGAATGCACCCCCACGCACACCAGTGGCAATCGAAGGGAATTTTCTTTTTTTTTCTTTTTTTAATGCATTTTCCCCAAACGCTGACTTTTCTGTTGCCCCTTCGTGCGGTGCTGTGCAGGAGCACAAGAGGTGAAGGCACATCCCTCCTGGCTCTGGCGAGCAAGCAGGCGCTGCAGGAGGAGGCTGAGCACCGCTGCAGGGATGGGGAAGAAGAGCTCCTGCTCGCCTGTCCGCTGGCTCCCGATCGCCAGGCAAGGGATGGTTTTGTTACCTTGACTGATTTGTGTTTGCAAAGATCCTCTCCTACTGAACAGACCTTACTACCTTTGGCCATATTTATTTCTCCTCTTTTACCAGCCTCTGTTTCGGCACCTGCCTGGGTCATGGCCAGTGAATGAATGAGCGGAAAGCAGCAAGCGGGTGATGATGCGCGCATTGAACATATGAGAAAAAAAAAGAAAAACTCCAAGCAGGACTCAGAAAAAAGGCATATTCAGAAAGGCATTCAGAATGGTTAAATGCAGGCAAATGTGGAAATCTGCACTTGTGAGAACTAAATTAAGATATGTATAGTATAAATTGGGATCTGCTTAGAGGACCCGATTCTGATTTCCCTGAACTCCTAACTGTAAAAAAAAGCTAGGCTTACATATATACATATCTATATAAATCCTTCAAGTGTTCACCTCTGTCCAGGTTGCAGTGTGTCCTGAAGTGTGATACTCTGTCTGGGTAAACTACCAGCCAGACACATACTGTTTGTCATGGTGCAAAATTACACCTTGTCGGCAGAAGGCATCACTCTGTGTGTTCTGAGCTTTTACGTCTTTACCGAATGGTCGCATTTAATTGACACTTCTCTCCAGAATGTTTAAACCAGGAAAATATTAATAATTATGTGGAAATAGAAGATATCAAGGAACAGAAGATCTTGAAACTGGAACAGAGAGAATGTCTCCTTATCAATAGCTTCAGTAGAGAACAATTTGTCAAAACCCAAGAAGCACATTCAAGGTATTTAGAAAGACTATAAAGATGTTTTATGAAGATGACACAGGGAAAAAAGAATCCCTCTCTTATGAGCAGGGAGTTCAACTTAGAATTTCAAATTAACTTATTGTATGATGCATTATTTAATAAATGGTAGCATTAATTTTTGAAGAGTTCAATTTGCATACTATTACTGGGCCAAATGGTTGATGAGGATCACAATTAAAGAAAGATGCACTGTTCACTTGGCTAAAAAAGAAAAATCAAACGAAGTCAAACCTTTATCATTACACAGAATGAAGGCAGCCTATACCTGCCAAAAATATAGACCTCTGTGGGAGATGTATTTAAAGTTCTGCTGATATTTAAATCAAACTTCTTGTAGGCTGACCCTGTGCAAAAGCTCAGGATCCTCTCCAAGGCTCAGTTAAAATATTTTAAAAACAAAAGCTTCTAGCCTAGGAAAATCATCCAGGGAAAGAGTAGTTAGAGTTTCTTTTAGGATGACATCTGAAACAAGTTTTCATCACATTATCTATGACTCATTTTCTGATCTTTGATGAAAAATTATATTTAAATATTTGAGCAAAAGTGCTAGCATTAACTTACCCTACCAGCTATATATGTTATACCAGAGAATGTTACAGCTACAAATAAACATTGGCATTTGGAAGAAATGAACCATAAAAGATGGTAGCTCTTACAGATTCATGGATTATTATGCTGCAAGAGATGATTGTGACCCTCTAGCCTGACCTCCTGCATAATGCAGGCCACAGGACTTCTCTGAATTAATTCCTGATTGAACTAGGGCGTCTCCAATAGACTCAGAGTTCAAAGGCTTCCATCGCCTACCCTGAGCAGCCACCTTTTCCACGGCATGCTGAGCTCTTCCGTGCAGATCCTAGTTTACCATGTCACCTTTGCTTTTGAATTCAGAGAAAAAGATTACATTCAATATTTTAAAAATATTTTTCATACCCCTAAAAATCCTTTCATGGAAAAAAAAACAACCCCCCACCAATAAGTGAAAAATGTTGAGAGTTTCCAGTCTTTCATGAAAAACTGGGAAATGTAACTCAAAGTGTATTTTGGGGAGAGGGGAAAGGGAGGAGCTGTTGGAAATAACAGTCCAGTGAAAGACTTCAGCTATTTTTTAACCTCAGCACAATTGCCTTCAGGGACATCTGGCAGTTCTGGCTTTGGACAGGGACTGCATTGTACGTAGGACCACACGAAACACAGTAAAACTGTTGTCACAAAGACAACATTTGGGAGACTAAATGAGGATAATGTGCAACTTCAGGGTCATTCGGTGTCATCGTCTCCTAGCCGTGAGGGGCAGTGTAGAAGAAAGCACAAAAAATGGAAAGCTGGCCAACGGGGAGTCAACATCAGCCTTCAGATATTGAGTCAGGGCTGAGCGGGCACAACACTGGCTGAGCCTTGTAGAGAAGCTGAAGATGTGTATAGAGAAGATTCTCTTGAAAACCTGTCATTCCTGCAAGGATCTACAAAATAGTTGTTCCGAAGACCAATATTATTGTTTTCTTGAGTTTCCTTGGCTACCTGCATCATCTGCTGAGTTTTAGAGACACTGTGCCATAATATATAAAGCTGAGCCATGGCTTGGACATGAAAACCAAAAACCTGAAGCAAAGATTATGTCTGTGTTAGTGGCGTGAGTAACAGGCGGAATGGTGCTGTGGCTCAGAGCAACAAAGGAAAGTCCGGGGCAGAAACAAAAGGGCTTTTTCTCAGTCGTGTTGTACTCAAGTTGAAAGCCGTATCCGTGAAGAGATGTAAAGGTTTAGGTTTTCGACACAGAGATCTATTTCAGGATGGAGCATTAGAGATACATGTGTATGATTCATCCACACAGAGATGCTAGCTGGGTTATTTAACCAAAATGCCCAGATACCAGATGCTGAGGAAATGTTACAGCGTTAATGTCTCCAAAGAGTGGAGCTGACACAGCATGACGTTGGGAGGGCAATGTCTACGGAAACTTTATCTGGTATTGAATATTGTGGTTCATTTTATCAGAATGGTACACTGTACTCATGTCCATGCTTTTCCCTGGCTACCCATCTACTTCCAGGTCACAGTGATGGTTATAATCTTTAAATCCCTGCAAAGCTTTAGGGTCTGTAATTCTGTAGACTGCCTCTCTGTTTGATATTCTCACACAACTGTTAATCCTGGTTACAGCTGCTTCAGGTAAATGGGAAAAAGAAGCAAAGGATGATGTTTAATTGAGCCACAACTCAATTTATTTAGGAACTATTGTCTGCACCATTAAGTCATTTGTAAATCATTAGAACTGCCTCTAACTCCACCCCACCGAGTTACTGGACTCACCTGTTTGTTAGATACTAGAAGCCCAACTCTATCCCACTGTTTCTTTAACAAACACCTTCCCCTAAAACCATTTCCAGTGTGGATTCATCCTTTCCACCACAGACAGAATAGCTTCACTAGAGAACTCTCTGAGATAAATTTTGGTTAATAGTAAGTAGGTGACACCATGACTGACTAACCAGTCAGCTCAAAAAAGTGTACCCCATACTGGAGAGTATAAAGGTGAGAGGAAAGCGCCTAATGTGCAGTGTCCCCAGCTGACTGTGCTGATCTCAGCGGCAGGGACCACTAGTCCAGGCATGAGAGCAGGGTCAGACTTTGGAAAGACAGCGGGTTTTTTATCCCTTTCTGTATATCCAGTAGCACAGATGAGCCGAAGGGGAGTGAGGAAGTGGGGTGGGGGAGAAGGACCCTTAAACAACATGTTCTTCTCGTTCTATCTCAGTATTGAAGAAAACATATTTTCTAGGAACTGTGTCCCCTCTCATGGCAACAAGTTCTTACTATTGGTTCTTGGAAGTTCTCTTGGAGTTTCTCTGGATTTCAACAAAGTCGTCGACATCGTTTCCTACAGCCTTCGCCTGGACAAAAGAGGCACAGAAAGAGGTCAGAGGCACTCTCTTCACAAGGAGCCACTGGAGAAGACAAGGGGCAACAGGGGAGAGGTTTCACCTTGACATAAGAAAGAAAATTTTTACAGTAAGAACAATAATTCACTGGAACAACTTTTCCAGGGATATGGTAGAGTCCCCATCACTGGATGTTTTCAAGATGCCACTGGACAGGGTGCTAGATAATCTCATGTAGGCTCATCTGGGTTAGACTGGGTGATCTTTTGAGGCCCCTTCCAACCTGGGAAGTTCTGATTCTATTCAGGGCTGACAGCAAAGCTTCTTCTGAAATATCAGCTTCACCCCATGATCCAATGGAGCATATCTGTGGTTATCAAGGGACAAAAAAAAAAAAAAAAAAAAAGAAAAAATTCAAAAGGAAGTACTGCAAATTCACCCACTTCTGAATCTCTGAGGTCCAGCCACTGCAACAGAGGACGTGCATTCAGATCTGCACAGATAAAAGGAGGACATCCAGTACAAACCTCTCTATCCTTGTTGAGATGGGCATCAAAACTATCCACAGAGGAGATCTGTATGTACTTAATGTCAGAATTATACATTTTGTTTGTGCCCTTTTCCTAATAATTCCCGACTTTCTCTTTCGTCTCTCTTTGTTTGTTTTTAACACCTAGTTTGTGTCAGGCTAACGTGTTCTTACAATTACCTATTGCGACTTTGGGATTTCTTTACTGCGTGGTAACAGCTCAGAGCCCAACGCCACGCTGGTGAAATTAAGCTTGTTTTTCTCCAACTGCGTCACTCTGCATTTATTAGCGCTGAATTTCATCTCCCATTTTACTGCCCAATTACTCAATATTGTGAGATCCTTCCACAGCTCTTCAGAGCCGGCTTTCATTTTTACTGCACTGAATAATTTAACATCCTCAAGCTTTATCAGTCTCTACCACCTTTTCTAGATCCTGTATGAATACAAGCCTTAGCACAGGTCTCTGTGGGGTACACTGTTTTCCTCCTCTGATGACCATTTACTCCCACCTTTCCTTTACTATCTTTTAAGAAGACATTTATCTGCGGGAGATATTTATCTGTTCTTGATAAACTGATCACAAGTTTTTACAAGAAATGCTGGTGAAAAGCCTTTGGAAATCTCAGAAGACTGTCTGTTGGCTCATCCTTGTGCACGTCTTCAATGACTCTCTCCAATAGATTACCGTGTAGACCTGTGAGACGGGAGTCCCCAGTGCAAAAGCCACGTTAACACTTCTGTCTGTATCTGTCAAATCGTTGGCTGATTAATTTCCTTTATGATAATTTCTACAAAGCTTCCCAGCCTGGGTATCAAACTTGCAGAGCAATCAGGAGCCTGTTTTAAAAAAAAAAAAAGCATCATATTTGCAACCTTCTTTTCCAGAGGTGTGGAAGAAGGTTTCCAGAGGTGTCTAAGCAATAGAGCTTCTAAGCAGAAGGTGAAGAATTTCATGGCACGGGTTCATCCTAATGTGCACCTGCACACATACAATCCCTGTCTGAAGATTTGTTATTATTCAGAATATCAACACATTCTAAAATCTCTTTTTCTGACACTTTGGCTTCAGGCAGACTCTCTGAGATGTTCCCCATGAAGGTTCTAGCATTGGAGCTTCTTTATTTTCTCCACAGTGAACGCAAACACAAACAATTTCTCCAGCTTTCCTGCTGCAGCCAGGTTTTCTGGGAGCGTTTCCTCCACACTCTGGCCAGTTGTTGGTCCTCCAGATCATCAGAAAAAATTGTGAAAATATCCACTGTTGTGTTTCTTTAAGTATGAACTGGAGGAACACCTTAAAGCCTTCATATCAGGCACTGAGGGTGAACATCACTTTTCTCATCCACCCTTTTCTGCGTGTGTTTTTCCAGTGTATGATAAAATTAGAGCAACGTTCTTTAAATTTGATATGAGTAAGCTCCATACCATCTTTTTGATGAATTTTGTTAGACATTTACCTGGGAATCAGAAGAAAAAAAATAGAAAGCAAAAATATTATTAGAAAGGCTTATTTCGATAGTTTTTTTCATTCCTATCTTTTGCCCTGAATAACACAGCATAGCCTTGGAAATAAATAAAAAAAAAAAAAAAAAAAAAAAAAAAAAAAGACTTGGCTGTTCCACCTTCTTTTCAGTTAAACTTTGTAACAATTGCTATGGTTTTCCAGTTCAAATGCATGCACTCTGTCATCCAAAGGCCACATTAGCATCAAAGTTGTCACTCTGAGGTAGTCTTCTCTTCCATCTCCTGGCATGACACTGCCCAGCAACCTGGGGTTTATTTCTATAATATTTGCCCATTCATGAAATGAGGATGGTGAAACCTTCTGTAATAAAAAGCTCTGGAAAGCATTACACTGATGTTAAGAATTCATGTTAATCCACCTGTGTTTTGAAAATCCAAGCTAAAGTAGTAATAGTCTCACCATAAGGTTTTGTGGATTGACTTGCAGTTGCTAGACCTGCAAAATCTGAAAGATGTCTCATTTCCAGTGAAGAAAATATGGGTATGCATTCAAAAAGTTGGGAATGCATTCAAAAAGTTTGGAGTGCATTTAAGCAGTAGGTACTTGAAAGCGTATTTTACAGAATAACTGTTTTATGGCAGATTATGCTAAAAAGGAATCCTCATGAACACACCTGTGTTGAGGATCTTTTTCAAACTGAAATATGTTGGCTATTTAAAATATATATGTATAACGACAAAAGTAATTAAACCATATTATGAACTAATTCCTTGCCAAATTTTCCTGCTTACACTGCAACACTTTTCAAGGTACACAAATACTAAAAACAGCCTTAATACAAAAACCCCAAACAGCTGAACCACTATTTTATTTGATAATTTATTTTAAAACCTTACATCACTCCCAAGTTAAATCCTTGAAGCTCTGGATGCCAATTTTCAGACTACAGTGAGTTGTGTTTTTTTTTTCTGTTGAGCTTGAAAACTCAAAAATTAAAGTTCATAATGCAAGTAATTAATCTAATTATTGTGATGCCACTGGGTGCCGCTCTAATTTACAATGTATTCTTAGACTCTGCATACAAAACCCAACAAATAACAACAAATTCAAATTAAAGAAACATAAAGGTAAAAAGTGAACATTATTTCAGGGATTATCCCAGTATGATAGTGGTGTCTGATTGTTCTCTGTTGAACTGTCACTTTACTGACCCTTTATAGATCCATTCTTCCAATAACCCTTGTTACTTACTATAATGTTAATTCACTTATTCACATTTCATTCCTCCAGAAAAAGCTGTTAACACACAACAGTTCAATTGCCTTCTAAGGCAATCTAGTTAAAGCAGATAGTTTGGTAAGGTTAATTTAAGATTTTTTTCTGTCTGTTACGGTTTTAAGGCCACCCAGCAACTAAGTACCATGCAGGTCTTGCTCTCTCCTCCCCTCTGGTGGGATGGGAAGGAGAATCAGAGGAACGAAAACATGAAAACCTCATGGGCTGGGGCAGGGACAGGGAGGGTTCACCCATCACTTATGGTCACAAGCAAGAAACAGACTCAACTTGGGAAAACATGAAGACAATTTCACTTGTTAACAATCAAAATCAGAGCAAGACAATGAGAAAGAGCACTACACTTTGAAAAGGCACCTCTCCCCCACCCCTCCCTTCTTCCTGGGCCCAAAGGCTTTGTTCCCGATTTCTCTGCCTTCTCCCTGCAGGGGTGCAGGGAATGGGGGTGCGGTCAGTCCATCACATATCGTCTCTGCCGCTCCTTCCTCCTCAGGGGAGGGCTCCTCACGGTCTTTCCCTGTTCCAGTGTGGGGTCCTTCTCATGGTAGAGTCCTTCACAAACTGCTCCAACATAAGTCCTCCCCACAGGCCGCAGTTCTCCACTAACTGCTCCAGCGTTGGTCTCTTCCACACATTCATGGCCTCCTTTGGGCACAGTTGCTTCTTCCAACGTGGGGTCCTCCACAGCAACACCTCAATAAGCTACATATGAGCTCTGCTCTTCATGGGCTGCACGGAGACAACGGGCGTTGCCATGGTCTTCACTACAGGCTTCAGGGGAATCACTGCTCCAGCACCTCCTCCCTCTCCTTTCTCTTCACTGACCTTTGTGTCTGCGTAGCTGTCACATCCCACTCCTCTCTGCTGCAGGATTTTTTGCTGGTTCCTAAAAAAACCCTCCTGGGTCAGCCAAGCCCGCACTGTGTCGGAAGCTGGGGCTGCGGTGGCGGATGCGGTTGCAGCCAAGGCTGGGCAGGAGCGGGACAGACCAGCCGGGCTGGGCACTCCCTGCGGCCATGCCACCGCTACATGCACTGTGCTCCCTCTTCAATACATCCTTCGCAGAGGCACCAAGTGGTTCAGCCTTGGCCGGGGTGGGTCTGGCTTGGAGCTGGGGGAAAGTCCGTCAGCTTCTCACAGAGGCCATGTCTGCAGTCCCCTCCCCTGCTACCAAAACCTTGGAGCCAGGGGAACTTCCAGCAGTTACTCACAGGAGCCATCACTGTACCCCTCCCTTGCTACCAAACAAACCACCACACTGTCACTGTTGGACTAACGGGAACTCTGGAAGGTTTTGCTAAACTGTTAGATACAAAATAGACCAGGTAGGATGATGCCAGCTGAAAGATCACAGAATCACAGAATCCCAGAATGTTAGGGATTGGAAGGGACCTCGAAAGATCATCTAGTCCAATCCCCCTGCCGGAGCAGGAACACCTAGATCAGATCACACAGGAACGCATCCAGGCGGGCTTTGAATGTCTCCAGAGAAGGAGACTCCACACC
>WKFP01014718.1:0-20014 GCA_011057875.1 Pterocles orientalis | reverse complement strand
AGCCTCTCCTCTCCTCTCCTCTCCTCGTGTAATAATGTAAAAGCTCTGTGTTGATTATATATTAAACAAATAAATTCTATTTACATTCAATGTGGGATATTTTGACATTTCCAGGGCAGGATTGAATGGCCTTAATAAAGCAAAAAAATCAAGTCCTCGTGCTTAATCTGACAGATTCTCTGTTTTTAAAATTTGTTGATAACCTGAAATAAATTAGCAAAAAAATAGACTTCATCTGATATTTCTTTCAGACCACTCTGGGACATAACAGAAAATAAGTGAGCAAGGAACTAGCAAGCCAGGTGAAGACTTACAGTAGCAAATGTTCTCATTCCTTGTCTGCATTTCCTATAACACTTCTTTTCGTTCATCCCTTTCCTCTTCTCCAGTTTTCCACAACACTTCACGCCTACTGGAAAAACGTCATTAATAACTGATACAAAGAATCATGCGTGTGCATATAGATAAACTGAGGATGACAAAATATCAAGTTGCAGCTGCTCAATTGAAAGCCGTATCTACACAACGGGTAATTACTTTTAATTTAATTAGGACTGCTGGTATTGTTTCTATCTCATAGATTACATTATAACATGTAATGTGTTAAAGCAGGAAGACAAACTGCAAGAAGACCCAGAAAATATTACCTGTTTTGTCTGGAAATACCATACTTCAACACCTCTCTGAGCACTTACAGCTCATTGCATCCTGATTTTTTTTTTTAGCAATTTGGTACATTCAATACACTCAACTAATATTATTTTAGCTTTGTAGAAGTAACACTAATTGACATACATAATAGGAGAAATTTTCACAGTTTTTATGCTCCAGAAAATACAGATTTTTAAACCAAACATCTGCAGAATACAATCACCAAGCTCAAAGAGCAAAATTTCTGATTTAAAGAAATCATTTTCAAGAATAAAATCCTGTTATGTGAAATATCATGGGGCAGACTTCCTACTTGTGTAAATGGGAACAGTTCCTTCATCTCCACTCACTTATGCCACCAGAGAACATATCCGTTCTTAGGAGTGCAGTACACTGGATGAGACGAAAATAGTCCTTAAAACCTGATAAAATTCTGAAGTATTCATGTAACTAGACGTATTCACTGCTGTGACTCTGGTTTTTACCCAGGTTGGTAGTCTTTCAGTCTGTTATGGTTCACAATTTTTTGGACAGAACCTAATTCTGCACATGGACTCCCTCCTCTCACTTCACCATATAACAGAGCCCATTATTTTTTTCTCTTATTCCTTACCATGTGGCCCTTTCTATTTATGAGCAAACCTCAATAAAAAATATTCTGCCAGAAGAGCAAATATTCTTTCTTTCTTATTATGTTTGAAAAACAGTTCTAATAAAATCATTCCTGGAGGTTTAAGTTAGAATCTGTCCCATTTGTTCCTCCTCCTCTCCCCATTCCTACTTGCCAGCATTTGCCATCCTCCTGGACTGTCAACGCGGGGCAGCAGCAGAGGAGATGCTGTGTACATGGCAGATTAGGAGATGCCGTGCACATGGCAGATTATCAGCCCAGGTTCCTGTTCATTTTATATTATATCTCATTTCCACTCTCCCTGTGAGTCTGTCATGGAAAAAAACTTTTTATATTGTTCAATAATTGGTGGCGTTGGCTTTCAAAGCCCCTTTGTCTTTCCTGCTAATGCTAGAAATGCCTTTGGGGCTGATTTTATCCACGTAAAGGCCTGGATTTTCCTCACTTTGTGCAATCAAATAAAAGTGAACCTGGTACTAGCATTCCAGATGTACAGCAAATAATAATAAACATCTTTCCTATAATATGGTCAAATTCTGACCTTGAAAAAAAAATTTTTTTTTATGAGTTCAACTGAAAATGAGGGTAGCTTGCAATTTAGACCAGAAGAACCATTGCCAAACCACCAGGGTTTCGCTGGTGGCTCCTGCAGTAAATTGTTCTGTGCATTGAGCAAGGTCAGGTCTCCGAGGTTGCTGCATATGTCTAAACTTAAACATAAGCCCTCACAGCGCACACAGCAAACATTATGTGCAACCTGAATAATAAAAGTATGAAACCACCAGCCTTTCACACTGAAGTGAGTAACTCTAAATGAAAATATACTTCAGGAATTATTGCAACAAAGATTTTGTTTCAAGACATCCATTACAAACCGAAACATCCATAAATCCTCACTGCCCCTTCCCCCCCCCCCAAAAAAAAATCCATATGAAACCAACCATACAAACAAACAAACAAAAAAATCTGCCCGCTGCTGTACTTCATATACTTCCTGCTAAAATGACTAATCCTCTGAGAATTGCTTTGTGAATTTGCTCTGGACTTAAGTGAATGAGTCATGCACCTTGGCAACCCTGTCCTGAATCTCCGGGTTTGTTCCTCAGTTCACTCATACCACTTGCAATGTAATTCTTAATCATATTCCTGGTAAGGGATTGATATTTCCTATACACTTGTAAAAGTTTAAGTGATTAATTCTTTTCATTCAGACACTTTAAAAATAACCAAACAGCAGGACACTGAGGGACATGGATTCCAGAACACCCTGATGAAGGATGCTATCCTTCCCTGAGATGGGTGTGCTGGAGTACTGATAAAACCCTGCAAACAGGAGATAGCGATACTAACTGACAAACTTAGACCTTTCAGAGCTGTGCTGGCATCGCAAGACATCATAATTCTTCAGAGACTAAGACTAATTAACAGAAAGAGATGAAGACCCAGGGCCCAGGTTTAATGGGAAGTTCAGAGCCACTTCGCTGAGTCTGAACCTGAATGTCATCAGTAAAAGTCTTAAAAGCTGGTCTTGGCAGGAGTTATGGCACACAGAGTTTTTGAGATATTTTCCTTCTCCTATACTTTAATTCCTGCCTGGCTGAGGTATTCCAGAAGGTGGTAATAGGTCTGTTTATCCTAACTATCATTGCCTGCTTATAAACTAATGTTATCCTTGAAGGGAACACTGAATTTTTAGGCTGTTTTGCTTAACATGGAGGAAAATTAACCAGGCTTGAAAGGACTGATAATACCTCTTTGCAACCTCCTGGGTGAAAAGTATTTAGTGATATCAAGGGAGAACACCATAGATGTAATTACTCTGCAAAATTTCACTGCAGTATGGATCTACAGAAATAGACAGAAACTGTTTGCAGACAATCATCAAATCACAGAATATCTCAAGTTGGAAGGGACTCATAAGGATCATTGAGTCCAACTCTTTCCTCCTTGCGGGACTACCTAAAACTAAACCATATATGTTGCATAGCTAGCAACAGCTGGTATCAGTAGAAGCGACATACTCGCCTCTTGGGGAGTGGTCTGCTCTTCAGCAGAGTTTGTGTCTACTCTCTCAGCTCATCTGTTTGTTATCCAAATTACACACACTCTGATTAGGCATTTTTCTCCTAATTATTTCCCTCTGAGGTGAAACTCTGATGTGCTCTGGTGTGTTGTTTGCTCTAAGATGAAAGGAGACTGTACTGAAGTCCAAGTCTGCATCTGTGAAATTTATATCTACAATTACCCTGCCTGCTTCGTGTCTTGCCACTGCTCAGAGCGTGCATCACATCCTTAGCATGCTTCTATGAACACCATGTCATGGGCCATGACAGAGCTGTCACATCTTAGTTGCTTCAAGCTGAAAATGAAATTGTATTTTAGAGTATATTTCAGAGGAGTGCCTCTGGCATGACAATATTTGGGCCAAGTGTTGCATACCACAGCTGGGGGGCAGCTGGCCTACATCAGTGGGAGATATTTTGTTCCATTTGGTCTGTAGGTCAGGGACTGTTCCTACAGCACTGTAGATAGAGCCAGAAACTGTGAAACACCAAAGTAAATCCATCTTGTCTTTTAGCTAATTAGTCTATGTTCCTTTGCATCAATGAAAGTCGTCTTCAAGGAGGCCATTGGCTTTGTCTACGTCAGCAGGTACCGCCATAGGAACGGATCAAATGGCTTTTTTCAGGTGCAATGCCCATGAGGGGTTTCACGCTAGCTCCAGCCGTTCCTTTAGTGGCTGGAACACCCGTTAGTGGCTGGCCCACACCAGAAGCAGTCCTTATAGAGCAGCTTCTCGTTAGTTTCCTCCCAAGGGAATGCAGCCTGCATGCTCTGAGACGTCTCTGCAATGTCACCCTTGGCCATGGTCAGGAGATTCTCTTCAAAACCACACTCACCGAACAAGAATGGCAAGATGGACCGATGGCATACGCCTCAGCCAATGGGACAATAAAGCAGCCTAGGATGAAATGTGGTGAGTTACCCTTGGCTAACCGTCAGACCGCAGTGGGTCAGGAGGAGGAAATAGGGTGAGAAAGCTTGTGGGCTGAGATGAAGACAGGAAGATCACCTACCAATTATTGTCTTGGGCAAAACAGGACCGGACTTGGGGAAAATAAATTTAATTTATTGCCAATTAAAATATATTTGGGAAATAATAACTACAGCTTTTACCTTTGCTCCTTGGCCAAACTCATTTTGTAAAGTAACGGTGATCCTTTTCCTGTGGCACATAATTTCTCCCTATCCGCATTTAAAATCTTTCCAGGCAGACTATCGAAATGAATGAGGACGAGGCACGTCTCTAGCTGTAATGACAGATAATCTTATAGCCATGATCAAGGTGCCACAAACATTACTGATCAAAGCAGACATTAATGTTGTCTTTTTTATCAATTGTTTTTGCTACCGTGGATCACAAAGTTCTGAAGCTTCTCCCTCTGTGATAAATGAATGCTATACTGACTTTACCCCGGCTTCTCTGAAAGACTCCAGAGATAACAACAGGTAATTGTTCTTCATTCCTGAGGTTTTAATCCCTTCACCTTTCTTATTCTATTCCTGTGTGGAACTAGTGAGATGGCCAAACTTTCAGCCTGTGGATTATAACCAAGAATATCTCTTCTTCAACAAAAGGAGTTCAGATAATAGTACTTCTCCAGCAGAGTATCTGAAGGAGAAGGACCAAAAACACCCCAAAAGAAAATTGTCCAGAGATAAGTTCAGGTAAGATGAAGGTAACATTTGGAGGAAGAGGAATATCACTAACAACAAAAACCATATTTCCAATGAACACGGTCAATCACAGTCTCAGGAATCCAGCAATTTTTTACTCTTCAAGTACACAAAAAAATCTGCAGTGGCCCAAAACCTTTTAATGCTGCCAAGCTGGAAAAAAAATCTGGTTTTTATCTTTATCCAAATGTGTTCTATGCAGGTTATTAATATTTATTATTTATCCAACAGTGAGCAAGTGAGCCGTGCCCTCCTTATCTGCAGGCTAAAAGATACGAAAAGATAAAATATCACAAAGGAGACATGCAGACAATAAAACCATTCAACTTCAAACCAAAGACTTTATTAGGAAGAATCTCTAGAAACTTTCCAGAGTCTACGAAGTTGTGCAACAAAATCTCAAACAACCTGGAAAAGCAGTACCAGGTGGATTAAAGATGCTGGAACAGAGGTTCAACAACAAATAAAACTACAATTAGCAGCAGAAATGGTCAAGAGATCCCTTAAGAAAAAACATGGCAGGACCAGATGTTATCTGTAGTGTTTGGCTTCAGCAATTTGTATTCTTGCACCCACGACTAGCCCAAAACCCCAAGCAGTTCTCTCAGGAGTAATCATTAAGATGCATGTCAGAATACTGTTAATTATGGAAAACAAAAGCACGGGCCATCAAGTAGTTCCCAACTCCTAAATGATCACATCTCTCAACCACGTGCAAATTGCTGACATTGGTCATATCAGAGCAGACCTGCTGCAGTGTGGTTACCAATGCACATCTCCCACGGGAACGAAAAGGATGCAGAAGAAATCCTAGTGCTCCTGGGGATTGACTTCTGACGTGTTGGTTATGAGGACTGCCGAAGCCAGAAAACTCTGGACAATATGCAAAGTCCATGAGGTCTTTGATTTTGTCCCTCCCACATGAATAAAGAAAGCATGGAGAATGTATAGCACTACAATAACACAATTCTTGCAAATTTAAATAAAAATATCTTTAAGACAGATCTTGCCCTCCAAGATTGCAACTTATACCCAGTCCATAACCCCTGAGGAAATTTCCTGGGGGACTTGTTATCATCCCAATTTTCATAATTTACAACTTGCCATTATTCAGCCTTCAAAGGAAAATTTTAATGGGAATTCGATGCATCTTGCAAAACATTCCTAATAACCACCCCATGTATAAATAATCTCGGATGATTAGTAGGTCAGGTAAAGTTATCCTAACCTGGTGAAGATCATCAAACCTTTCAAAAAATCACGCAGCTCAGACAAGTTGCCAGAAATTATTCATATTCAACATCAGAGGAAGCCATTGAACGGTTATCCCTCAGAGAAAGCTGCCTCCTTAAATGTCAAATTAGCAGAAGCTGTCTCTCTTCAAGGCAAATGTTTCCTTGCCCTGTCCTGACTGTATGTTGCAGGGACTGACTTTAATGAATGGAGGCAGTCAGAAGAATAACCCAAAAAAGTGACATACTCTATAAAGAGCGTGACATCCAAAACCAGATGCTGAAATATTAAACACACTTAGGAGGAAAGCTGGAAGAAGTCTGAAAAACTTGTGTTTAGAGAGTTATTTCTCAGACAAGCTTTAAAGTTATTGGGTAAGGGACTAATCGTGGAAAACATGGAAAAGAAATCCAATCGAGGGAAGAAAATCAGTTTTAGAGGCAGGAGGCCCTGATAGAGGAAATGGGTGAAGAGACGTTAAAGTGTCAATAAAGACTCGTCGGGGTAGGATAGCTGAGCTAAAATCATTCACTGCAGTCCTGGCTGCAGTTGCACAGTGCCTCTTCTCACACAAAGGGAGGAGGCTGTAGAGCAGAACCCTGTCATAACAACGCGGAAACCACTGATAGCATCAGCACTGCCCTTCACTGCCATCTGTGTGGCCAAGAGTCCCCTCCTAGACATCCCAAACAACGAGGTCGGAAGCCTGATCTACTGGCAGATGTAAGAAAAAGGGAAGAACCTTTGGGATCTTGTATCTGGATAGATCAGTAAAAGGCGGAAAAACAGATTCCAGAGACTTCAAGATCATCTTCACTGCCTGCCCATAAGCTTAACACAAGACAGAGAGGGAAGAACAGTTCCAATACTTCAGCACGACCACCTGGAATGTAAACCTTCAGGAGAGCAGTGAAAAGGACAGGAAGGAGAATGGGCAGAAGATAACTGATTTGTACTTCTGTGGCTCAGCCTAAACCCCAAGACAGCCTCTCAATGACTCGGACAATGATCTGAACGTTTCTGTCAGTAACTAGAGACACGGGTGTTTCTTCCCCTGACATCTTTCCCATTTTGACCACACCCTGACCCTAAAGATGTGGGTTTTAGCTGGAGGTGAAACATTGTCAATTTATAAACAATGACACCAATCCATTAGCATGTGATAAAAAAAACCAAAATCTAATAACAAAAAAAAAATGGACAACTTAAGTATTCCAGGAAACTAAAGGATAAATAAGAGAATATCGTAAGGAGAAAATACCCACATAAAGCCAATGATTATTGCAAGCTCTGCAGCATATTGTTCAAAGGGGACACCTTCTTCCTTCCAAAAAAAAAAAAAAATGCTAAAACTGCTGTCTGTTCTCTGTTGGCAAAATCTACAGCCCTGACCCACAGCCTGTGTGTTAAGAAAGTTGTGTAAAGCTGAATGCAATTTCACACAGCCCAAGAACAGTTATCATTACGTGATGCGGAGAATATGCAGAAGAGGGTGGAGTAACCCAGGACAAAATGGGATGAGTTACTCTGAGTATTAGCTACTCAAAAAAAGCCAAATTTCTGACTTCGGAGCTCCTTAGCGCAGTTTAGATTTAAAAAAAAAAAAATTGTTGTCTCATTCCTGCTTTTTCCAAGTTTGTATCATAGTGTTCAGGTCCTTCAGTATACGTCTTCTACAGCTGTTTCAGTGCCAGTACGTTCATCTGTGCCCTTGCCAGAGTGAGATTTTTTAACACAAGCAGTGATCTCAGCAGTACATTGCATTCGATCAGTTGTGGCTACCGTTCTCATTCCTTTTCTCCAGCACCATTATCAGACGGTACTGTCTCTGATACAACTTGAGAAGAAATTATTTCATCTGGAAGAAAACGACAAAGTTGGCCATAGTTTTGTGTCTTCCCACGTGCTGTTTGGCGAATGCAGACAGAGTTGAGGTTATACACATATAATGCTGGTATATATACAAATATATCCTGAGAAACACACACACTGTATGGCATAGAGCAGCTGCCTATGAGTCTACTGCGAGAGACATGACCCAGTAAAGAAGCACAATATTGTAGAAGTTGCAGGCTTCTTGATTGGGTCCAGCTGTGGGGAGTCAATATGGACTCAACACCCACTGAATCATTATTTTGTGATTAACAGTTAATTTATGATCACTGATATGTACGACCTGTAATTAACAAACTTTCCGTCATCTTTTTCAGTTTAAGAAAGATTTAAAAGTGAAGTGCTGCAGTAAAACTTCCTTTTATTAAGACTTCATTATTTTTGCAGAACACATTCCATGTAATGTTAAGATAAATAATTAAATGAGGAAAAACCCCACATCTTGAAATACAGCATCTTCCACTTCAAGTTGTCTTTTTTTTTGGTTCTGCTTTTTTATGCACTTGCAAAACTCAGGAAGTTATAATGAGTCTCCAAGGTCTGTAGCGCAAATAAGAACATTTCTGCGATATTCCTGTACACTAATTCTCTTTCCATCTAACAAATTTCATACAAGATAAATAATGCTTTATAGTTAACAAGGTACATCTCTAACTGGGAGAGTGATGTTATCTAGCTTCAGTTGTCTGAAAACTAATGTCTACCTTGAGGTCTTTGATAAAAAAAGGACAATATTTAACAACTGGACAGCAGAAGGAAAGTCCATTTTACATCTGTGACACGAGAAGCCAACCGAAGGCAGGAAAACCTGATCCACACACTAATTTACTCCTGAACCACTGTGTCCTATACAGGTTTGAAAGCTGCAATGATTCAGGAGATGATTCATGTATAGATGAGATGTTTCTCCTTTAAGGGCAGAAATATTTGTCAGAAATTTGGGCAGATAGGTGTGGGTCAGTAACAAACTCAGCTATCCAATTTTAATATTCTACTGCATCCTTCTCAGAGCTTATGCTTGTCACCCAGACTCCCTCCTCAGAAAACGAACTGAGACTCTTCATCACAGAGTGTGGTGAGTCACTCTCTGGAGTTTGCTGTGTCTTTATTGGCAACAGAAGTCGTCTGCATGTTAGCTTAGATCATATTTCTAGCTCTTATTCTAAGTAAAGTGACTTGCACCTCATGTGCTTTGTGGTTGTCATTAGGTTGATCTTTGGTTTCATAGAATCATAGAATCGTAGAATCATTAATGTTGGATAAAACCTCAAGGATCATCAAGTCCAACAGTCAACCCACACCACCCAACCCACTAACCCATGAAGCATGGTTTGAAACACGACTGTTTCTTACCTTGGTGATTAATATTAATTGTGTTTTAACTTGTAACATTCACTATTTTAATAGATTGCTAAACTCGATTTGGGACATAGAACCCCTAGAAGCCTGTCTGCAACACAAGTTTAATTGTTTGGATACACAGAATTCATTCAAAGCTGTACGCCAGTCAAATTGTCTTGACTTCAGTTTGAACACATTTTAACAAAGCAAAGGGTTAAATTCCTGATTTCAAAGCAGGAAACACATTTATAAAAGAAAAGTAAAAAAGCAAGAGAAGGAAGGCATGCAGTTTCATGATTTAAACAGTGCATCTTATTGAACATACCTTTTTCTGAGGAGGACTTTGTCCTGGGTTTGTCTCCCATTTATATTTAGTGGGTTTCTTCTTGGTGCTAAATGCTAGCAAAACGTCTGAGATTTTTCAAAGTACTTTATGTTTTCTCCTTTTATTTGGAAAGCCTTTGTTTAGGAAGGATGAGTTTTTATTTGTTTGCCATTTAAGAGGGTGCTAATGGAATATTCATATAAAATCACAGAATCATTAAGGTTGGGAAAAGACCTCAAGGATCATCAAGTCCAACCGTCAACCCAACCCCACCCAACCCACTAACCCATGTCCCCAAGCACCACATCGACACCTTTCTTGACCCCGTCCAGGGATGGTGACTCCACCACTTGCCTGAATCTTCCTGATGAACAGAGTGAGAGCTTTGACTGATATATTCCATGCCTGGTTAAGTCTCCATTCAAGTAGTCGCTGGATTGCAGTTTCAAATGTATGTCACACTATTGGGGTTTTTTTAAATAACAATGTAAAAGCTTCTTGGTTCTTTGCAATGGTTTACTGGCAACTTGATTTTCTAATATATCTGTTGACTATGTACGATACACTAAAATATGCCCGTAGCCTATTGTAGACACCATGTGCGACTTCATTGTACCCCTGGCAGGCTGGGCTTTTAGAATACTTTCCTTGGTCTCTTGTTAGTCTTGGCAGCTTTGAGGCTTCTGCCATCACAGCAGGGCTTCAGTTTTTCTGAAGTGTTCAACATCCTGGATACTGACTTTTTAAACTATTGTCTCTCTGGAAGGCAACAGAAGCACCTGCCATTTCAGCGGCTGTGGTTTCAGCAGAGTTTTCCACTTGTTTCCTTTTGTGCTGAAGGAAGATTTAAGCAGTTTTGATTCAAAGGATCTGTATAACCAGCTCTGGACGCTCCCTATTCTGACACTAATGCTGCTATTCACGGCACTTTACAGCAAGAGCTTGCTAGAAGCTCCTTTCATTGACATCTTATTAATTTCAGGTACAATAAAATGCTGCTGGCTCACACTTAAAAGTTCTAATAAAACACTGTCCGTGCTCCCTTTCCTCTCCTCATTCCGTCCCGCTATTCTATCTCTGTTTTCTCTTTCCTCCCTGCCCCCCCTTCCCCACCCCAATAGTTTGACCTCAGGATGAACAAGCACATACACACGCACGCAGGTGCCGTTTCCCCGTAAATAACACCCTACGGCCCCCTTTGGTTTTGACAGATTTCTGCCTGTTTGGTGGCTCCGTCAGCATCACAGCTCCAGTCAGACTTGCAGGCTCTTCACTGCAATCCTAATGGGCAATTTCAGGCTCATGATGAAGAGTAAGACAAACAGGCAAATGGCCGTAAGCATGCAAGCTTGAAGGGGTTTCATTGCCAGCTCATTATAGCTCCACTAATGAGATTTCCATCCAATTTGTGGGATAGCAGAGCTCAACTCAAAGAAGGGACAGAGCTACCAATACAGTAGGATTAGTGTGCCTTATTAAAAAAAAATAACCTTTGTTAAATCAGCACTCAGTGGTTAGGGCAGTGTCCTTATACACTGGCACAATGCAAAAACAATTGCTGGATTATTTACATTGCACTCATCGGCTTGGCGTAATTGCTGAAGTGATGTAAAACTCATACCGTTCACTTAGGCAATAACAAATACATACTTTATGTACAATCTGCAGTGAAGTACAGTTGGGAAGATTTTTTCTGTCAAGTAAAAACCCGTGCTGTTTGTGAAAATGCTTTTACAATGACTCTTTGGGTGCATAAGGTAAACAGCAAAAAGAAATGGAGATCCTGTGCCACTGTGAGTAAATATAAAGGTGTTCCCCTGTTCTGCAGTGGTACTTGAGGGACTGAAATGCTGAAAAAGTGAATAGGTTCTAAAAGTTTAGCAAAAGTTTCTTTATAATTGACCCAGAAATCTTTCATCTGCACTGCGTGATTGCTGACCTCCAAGTCTCAAGTCAAGTGGTATTTATTATTTGCTTAAATATAATTATTTCTTCTGATTAACCCAGTCCCTTGAAACACAGACCTCCCTCTTCAAATCCTGGACTCACGAACAAAAGGGGATCATTATTCAAATATGCAGCTATTTCACATTTCAATGTGCCTTTTACAGGCACAGATCCAGCATGTAACCTAATTGAAAATAGTTATAAATTTATTTCATATCTATCAGAAGAAGATCTTGGTTCCCTAAACTGTGTTGCCTTCACCACAAAGGACATACACGTAGTTCTCCACGTTGTGAGGGTCTTACTCTACTGAACTCCTGGAAATAGCAAGTAACATTCAAACTGAGAACCAACATTTGTCCTCTCTGAATGTTGCTCTGTCTCCATGGAGGCGGATATTTCTGTCTAAATCCACGTGATTTTTTTTTTTGAACTGCAAAGCACTCTAACAGGATTTTTTTTCACAGTAACAAAACCTCAGTTCTGTAACCAAATGGAGTCAGCCTGGTTTAATCAGGCTATCAATCACCCTGCAGAAACTAGAGAGGAGGCAAATAATTTTTTTTTTCCATCTCCTGCAAAGGCGCAGAATACACCAGCAGAATTTCTCCGTGTTGCAGTGGATCAAATTTGGCATGGGACTTTCACCAGAAGGTAGGAATATCGGGCTCTGTTCCTTAACCCACTGCAAGTCATTTGCAAGCCATGCTGGGAAGAAAAGCCAAAGTTACATTAGGGACATTCTCAAAAATACTGGAGGGAAGAAAGATCATTAGAACGTGCTACCAGAGTGCTAATCGATCAGCCATCAGAAAGTATTTATTGCAACACGCTGGAGACTTCAAGCATCTGTCAGTCTTGCCAGGTGGGCTCTCAAAGAGGCAAACACATGCCTCAGTCTGTTGTTTTTCACTCATTGCACACCAGAAAGACCAGATGAGAGCTGGAGTATCCTGGTAAGCGCTGGACTTGGTGAGCAATCATCCACGCTATCTATGGAGGATCACCCATGCTATGGAGGAGAGCTGCGCAGCACTGGCAACTGGACCCCGATTTCTTGAGCTGCGTTCCCATGGTCTTCTCTGCAATAAATTATACCTTAATTTTCCAGGTGTTTTAGAGGTGAGCATGCCACACAAGAGATCTAAACCCACCCCCACCCAAGAAAGCGGAATGTCAGTGTTCCCAGGTGCTTAAGTGACACAAACTGACTATTTTGGTTTTTTGACTACTAACTCCACTTTGGTGTCTAAAATAAACCAGCTTAACTGCAGACAAATCTTAGAATCACAGAATCATGAAGGTTGGAAAAGACCTTAAGGATCATCAAGTCCAACCGTCAACCCAACCCCACCCAACCCACTAAGCCATGTCCCCAAGCACCACATCGACATGTTTCTTGACCCCCTCCAGGGATGGTGACTCCACCACTGCCCTGGGCAGCCTGTTCCAATGCCTGAGCACTCTTGCAGTGAAGAAATTCTGATATCCAGCCTAAACTTCCCTTGGTGCAACTTGAGGCCATTTCCTCTTGTCCCATCACTTGTTACTTGATGGGAGCAAGAGCCCAGCACCCACCTCACTGCACCCTCCTTTCAGGCAGCTGTAGAGGGTGATGAGGTCTCCCTTGCATGGCCGGTTTGTCTCATTAGCCTTTTCCCTGGAGCAAACCCCTATTTGCCTTGCTTGTTAACCCACAGATACACTGGGAGATCTATTCAATATCACACCTTGTGCATTTTAAAGCCTGATTAGTTGTACTTCTACCCTGTGCTGTTTCTTCAGGAGTCTGAAAGTAGCTCTAACATTTTTGTACAGACAAATGCAACAGTTCTATAGTTTGATGAGGAACGAAAGCACCGCAATCTGCTTTGGCAGCGTGTTTGCTGTGACTTCTGCAGTGTGTGAACACAGCGAGGAGAGTGACAGGGCTGAGGGGATTTCTCAGCCAACCAGCATAAGTCAGAAACAAGCTCAATGCTGGTGAAAAATCTGCTTTGTCCTTAATTATCATCTCTTTCTGTATTTATAAAATCTACTGGCTATAGGGCACAGTGTAAATATATACCGCTTGGTTTTTTAGTTGGTTCTTTCTCATGTGTTTGTTAATTGTTTTTCATCTCAGCAGAAATGAAGAGAGAGCCTTGGCGTGTTCCTTCTGGAGCCCAAAGAGAAAGGAATGATTTACAACGGCTTTGTGTGTGCACTGCTTTGGAATAGCAGTCTGATGACTCTCATGGTGAAAATATTCAGACATGGAAATCCTCCTGATTCTACAGCGTTTCGGGATATTTCCCAACAAGTACTTAGGCCAATAGATACTTCAGGAGTTTGATTGGATTAATAGTCTCAGAACTATTTTGGATCAATGCACATCAAACACCGTTACTGTCCTGTTATTCAATAACACGTTACTGAAGGGAGCCATGCAGTGCTCTGCATGTGGAAATCAAGAACTTTGAGGGAATTCTTGTTTTCCCAGGGAATTAGGTGAATATCCAAGCACTTTTCTGAAAATTAGGTCAATAACTCACCTTAAAAATTTCCTGTTTCTCCCAGAACCTTGTGCTAGCAGACATGGCCATAGCAGGTGAATATGGAGTCATTTCAGGATATAACTTTTCTAATAGAGTCCAAAGAAAGACAGTCTGTTGCAAGGTACACCTTAATGAACAGGTTACAATTCCGAGCTCTTTTTCACCTGAAATAATTTGGTCATGACTGTTCCTGGTCTCTGACCAGAGGTGGTGTGGAACTCAGTGTGCCAATTTGCCAGTCTAAGGTTCAGTTGTCGTGTTGCTTGATTCATAGGAGATGTAAAGGACAAGCATAGCAGTGGAAACCTCTCCTGACAAGGTCATTCTGCTCTGCTTTTCATAGAATTGTTCCTGAAGGAAAGGAATTTTCTCAGTGAATGAAACAACGGTGTAGGAATTAGGTTTCAAAGCAAGGGTCTTCCTGCAAAAAAAAAAGAATTTGTTCCATGACTACAAAACTCAGGACAAAAAGTTCTTACGAGTTCTAGTTCACAGCCGTGTGGTAAAATAAGCCTACAAACTGCTTGTCAACTTGTCAACAGACTATGAAAAAAAGCCTTTAAAATAAGCATAGTTCCCTTCTCTTCTCTACACCTGCTTTACGAACATTTTTTACATTCAGATTTTGTACACAAGTACCTGGTTTATTTTTACATCGGCATGGCTCGTGTCATGACTGGTGTTGGTTCGACTAGATGACAACAAGGTCCCTGTCTCTTTGGAAGCAAGAGTCCTTTAACCCAGTGTTGGAAATAACTCTTGTGGTGCCCAGAGCCCCAGTACAGAGTCCTGGAAGCGAGACGAGGAACTCTGTCAGCAGCTCGGTTGGGTCAGGGCACTCAGGGCCGGGCAGGGAAGGTGCCTGGATGTGGATCCTGGCACCATCAGAGCCAGGGCCCCCAGAAAGCACACAGTGGTCTCCTTGCTTAATTAAACACCAGAGCTTGAGAGTTGAGGACTCAGTTCCTTATTCTACCACAGGGTTCCTGTGTGACCATATTAATAATGCCCATTTTTTCCTGGAATAAGAACTGTTTTAAGAGTATGTCACGCGGGAGGCAGCAGTGAATTGCAGAGATAACCGAGCTGGCTTTCAACAGGAAGGATAACTAGTGCCTATCATACTGTGAGCCTATATTCTAACATATCTGTACTGCTTCTGGTAGCCAGGCTAGCTTGGTTATCTTTGCATTTTATTGCAGTTTACACTGAAGGCTTGTCCTTAGTGTGGTGACTTCTACCACAGATAAATCCCAACTCAAGATGAAGTTTGCAGTTACCATCGTTGAACAACCAATGATGGATACTTGTGTGTGCAACCAATTCTTCTAATTTAGGCAGCATTTCGATGATCCCATTTGTTTCAGAACAAGCTGCTGCTCAGCAGTCGTGATGGTCACAGTCTGGCCAACTAAGGGAAAAAGCCAGAAATTTTTGAAAATGTGAATGAAATTTTAAAATTCCTACTGTCTTCTTCATTTGCTGTTGGGACATCTCATTTACCTGACTCTAACCACATCTTCAGTGTGGATTTTGGGAGGCGTGCACAGAACAGCGTTGTGGAAGTCGCCTTGGGCAGAGGTAGGGAAAGATGAAAGTTTGAAAACTCTAAGGAACAAACAAGGACACCAACGAAACATGGTAGAAGGCTGGGGTTGCGGAACAGTCACAGAAATGTCCTTACACTTGATCAGCACCTAAATAGTTAACAATTGTGGCACTTCTATTATCTTTAAGTTTCACAATGGACAATCCAACTGAATGAACCAGCCCGGTTACATCTCTGTTGCAGATAAAATTTCAGGCTCCCTGAAGATGCAGAAAAGAGCATTTTTATCAACTCCTACCTGGTGCACGTTTTAAAAGATCACAGTGATGAACATATGGTAGCTGGTTTTATTTTTTAAAGTTTTTTGATTCAACATCAAGGAGATGATTCTGCAGCCAGTGATAATTATGCAGTGAAAATCCTGGGGTTTTAGTTTTAAACATAAAACAGTGCAACAATCCCTACGGGCTCAGTGGCTGCAAAAATCTAGGTTAACCAGACCCACTCATCCCAACCAGCACTAATTCTGTGATCTTAGGTTGTAGACTTTCATGGGTTTTATTTTCCAAAGCCTGACATCTCTGCCTGTACCCATCTCAAGTGGCTGACTCCTTTCAAGCAAATGACATGGACAAAGCTTTACTAATCTATAAGAAGTTGCCTAGAAACCGTCTATACCGTGGTTGAATAATAGCTTCAATTTGGTCACTGTCATTACTGGTTTTCAGGTAATAAGCAAGCCCAAGAGTGGAATTGTCTTTTTCTTTTTACTGGTGAGATTACTATCAGTGCTGGAAGTAGTAAGGGAATCCAGAGACTGGAGACTGCTGTTCATGACTACTAAAAGTCTTCTAGTAATACTACATACACTGTCAATCCACTCATGTCCCCTCTTCTCTTGACCTCCTCATGCAGTCATACATGGAGAAGTTGAATCACGATGGCTTGGGGAAGTCAAGAGGATTTTTGCAGGGGTTTACCCATCTCAGTGAACAACATATGCTTCATGCTGGCTCTTGTCATCGAATAAATCTGCCTCGTTATAAAGGTAGACACCCTGGCTCGTGTGTAAAGGAAAAGTCATTTCATCTAGGCTTCCTTTCCCACAAAAGGTTGGACCAGGTCATCTTCTGTTATCTCTTGCAGCCTGGGATATACTACGATTTTACGATATTTCTCTTCCACTAGGATTCAGCTACAGAGTCTCATTTCCCAGGTTTTCCTGCTGTTGTTGGGTTTTCATGCTCAATTCGTGAAGAATCCAGTGTCCTTACAGACAGCGCTCAGTATAGGCCACCTCTGCTTTCACCTCTCAGCAAGCTCTCCTGCTGCGTGCAGCATCCCCAGCAAGTTTGCCAATGGCACCAAGTTGTCTGGTGTGGTCACACACTGGAGGGAAGGGATGTCATCCAGAGGGACCTGGACAGGCTGGAGAGGTGGGACCATGCAAACCTCACCAAGGTCATCAAGGCCAGATCCTGCAACCAGGGCAGGGGCAGTGCAATCCCAAGCACAAACACAGGCTGGGAGGTGAATGGGTAGAGAGCAGGCCTGAGGAGAAGGACTTGGGGGTGTTGGTGGATGAGAAGCTGAACATGAGCCAGCAGTGTGCGCTGGCAGCCCAGAAACCAACCGTGTCCTGGGGGCATCAGAAGAAGCATTAGCAGCAGGTCGAAGGAGGTGATTCTCCCCCTCTGCTCTCGTGAGACCCCACCTGGAGTACTGTGTTCAGATGTGGGGCCCCCAACATAAGAAGGACATGGACCTGTTGGAGAGAGTCCAGAGGAGGGCCATGAAGATGGTCAGAGGGCTGGAGCACCTCCCCTATGAGGACAGGCTGAGAGAATTCACCTGAAACTCCACATCTGAGCCAGTCAGAATATCTTTATATTCATTGGAACGTAACAGTTCATGTCATTTAAAGTAGACATCTAAAATAATCTCCCTAAAACCTTGTTCTTTTTCACGGAATAAAAGACGTTCAACTATGGACAAGTCATATATAAGGGGTTACTTTTACTGTGCACCCCTCCATATAAGGGGTTAAGGCAAAGTAAAAGCTATGGAGTGACTTTATAGGCATTTGTTGTGTGGAATATAAAAATGCAGAGAATGTTAATTGGATAGTTTTATCCTGGCAATAGATTAAGATCGGAGCACATAAAGGTTGCAAACTAAGACTTTTTTGTAAAATATATGAATGATGGCCAGAAAGGATGAACAACGATACGACAAAATGTTCAGATGACACACCACTGTTCAGAACAACCAGCACATACAACGATAAGGAGTTTAGAGCATGATGCAAGTCTGTGTGAACAAGCATTCTAAGAAAAGTTAGCTCAGTGTCAACAATGGTCAAAGAAGGAAATAATATGTAAGATTGAATAAAGAATAGCACAGACAATTACCCTAACAAGTTATATCAGGTCAGTTTATAAACAAGTAATACATCCTCAACTGGAACACTGCGTTCAGCTGCGGGTACCCTATCTTAAAGCAAAGACAGTAGGTAGAGAAGAGCGTTACTGACAGCTGATTACTATTATTAGAGCCATGAGAGAACTATTACAAAATGATTCTGAAAAAAAAAAAAAAGTGCCTGGCTGTTCTAGAATAAGCAAAAAGGAGAGTCAAGTCGTAAAAATAGTGAGTAATAAGAGATAGTGGTTTTGCTAGTTTTCTCACATTTCATTCATACTTCTAGGTAATATGTACAAAAAATTACGAATGAGGAACTGTGGATGGAAAAATAGGGTTGTGAGGAGACCGTCTGATCCTCTCCCTGCCCCACCAGAGGACCTAACATGTCTAAACAGTACATAAATATTTGGTTTACTTGATATGAAAAATCATCAACTGGAAGGCATAAATTTCTCCGTTTGTGTGTTTCATTGCTTCAGAATCTCAGTTACAAAGTTGTATCTAATATATAACCCAAATCTTCTTTACAGAAAACGGTGCCAATTATTTCTGAACCTACATATGGTGGACATGAAGAACAAGTGATTTTAGTCTTTCCGTAACAAACTTTTATGTATTGAAAGGCTGCTACCATGTCTCTCTCTCAGTCTGTTTTCTCCTAGACTAAACAAACCAAATTCTTTCAACCTTTCTTCATACACCATGCTTTCTAAACCTTTAATCACTCTTGTCACTCTCTCCTGGAGTGCTTCCAAGCTCAGTTTTTCTTAAAGCATGGTGCCCAAAACTGGATAAAATATTCCACTAGTAGCAGATACAACAGAATAATTACCTCCCAAATCTCCCATCCAACAATTCTTTCTGCATCTTGGATTAAGATTTTCTCTTTTTTTGAAGCAACAGCACATTTCTGCCTCACATTCAGCCTGAAGATATGATGCTGAAGATGTTTTCTGAAGCACAGCTGTCTCTCTACTTGCTGTCAATTTTGCATTTGTGCATTTGATTTCTCCTTTCTGTATGCATCACTTTCTACTTTTCCCCTTGGGTTTGACGTCATTAATTGAAGATTTTGATTTTTTTTTTTTTAAGAGTGTCTGTAATCCTCCCACTCAGTTTTCACATTCACCAATTTTGTGCTTTCCAGTTCTTAATCTAGGTCATGAAATATATTTTATACAGTTCAATACGACTCCCAGTTTTACAGTGTGTTATTGATATCTTTTCTTTGAGTATTGTTTTTCAAATACTTGTTCATCTACAATGTAATTATTTAATCTAGTTCATACTCCCCTGATTTACTTGGGGGAGTGTCATATATGACAGCATAAAAATCTTTACTAATGTCAAGATAAACCATCATTATCTCTTCCAGCTTATTCCAATTACTCTGTCAAAGAAAGAAAATAGATAGAGTTGAGATAATTTTGTCTGGACAAAACCATGTTTATCTTGTATGTGTTTACAGATTACTGGCTTATAATTAGGTTCAATATAATAAAACAGAGTCTACAGTTTCTTATGTCCTTTGTTTTTTTTTTTCATTTTTACAAGTACTCTGTTTTTCATTCCTTGGCCTTGTGAATCCCTTCCATATTGTATGGGTTCCTAACCATGAACACTTACTGAATTGTTTTGACCCATTAGTTGAAAAGTCTAGGAAAATACATCTAATTTGTCAAAGTGTTATCTGGCCATTTTTTCCTCTCCTCTCCTCTCCTCTCCTCTCCTCTCCTCTCCTCTCC
>WKFP01014717.1:831319-888233 GCA_011057875.1 Pterocles orientalis | reverse complement strand
GTTTTTTTTTTTTCCAGTAGTGGATCTGCTGTATTTGGCATGTTTTCTGGCAAATACAATTGTCTGACGCCCAGCACAAGGCTTGAGAGTAGATGAGTGTTTTGGAGGGCAGAGAGATGCTGCAGCAGGGTTGACTTACTGGAGCCTTCTTGGCCCTGCAGAGTCTTGGGGAGGCAGACCACCTCTAGGAAATGTCATTCCCTTAGGTTTATATAGGAGATATATACTACCACAGGCTGTGAGGAACTCATCCTCTGGCTTCAACAGCCTTGGGCAGTGCCATTCCCCTCCTTTCATCCCACCCCTCACCTCATGGTTCACCAGTATTAAAGGCAGACAGATTTTCAACTGATGAAGGATTTAGCCAAATGCAAACCCTTATGGGCTTCTATTATAACACAAATTATGACAAAACAGGAGATCAGTGGGAGGAGTAAGAATAGCTAGTACCTTAACTAGTGAGAGAAATTAGGGAGGTATATGGAGGTGGATGGAGTGGAGAGAGGAATTATTACAAACATTCATCCTCTCTCGTCATTTTCACATGTCCACTAAAAATATATCAGACAAATTGCTTCTAAACGTACTTGGAAGTGTGTGTGAGGAAAACAGGCTCGCACTTTTAAGTAGCATATCACTTCCAAGCTTGTGAAACTGTGAGCTTCACAGCATGGCAGAGTTGTTTCCCTTATGCATAAATTCCATGGATGTATTTACGAGGTGCCCAGAGCTCACGCCTAAGAGGTGAATGGAACCCTACCTGATTTTTGTATAGGAACTACCCAGAAATATAAGGGGATCAGAATATTTCCACCTCTTCTTTGTTTTATGCATGCAGGGAAAACTGAAGCATTGCCCTTAGTGTTTCTGGTGACACAGTTATTCTGCAAGCAACATGCTGTCTAAAGCTGTGTGCATTTTTTTCCAGTTTCAGTTCACACAATCATGAGTTTCATTTTGAGTTTCATATGAACTAGGAAACTCAAAGCAAAACTCAGCTGGAACGCTCTTTTCTTGGTTTATGGTGGAAGGTATGCAAAAACAGAGACAGACATAATTTCCACTCAAAACTAACTTGTTCCAGGTTTGAAATAAATTTAGCTTAGATCAAAACTTAGCACTCAGGGCTGATACAGTTTTTCAGTGAATCTAATTTGATTTTTCTGATTTTCTTTTTTTTTTAGCTGAGGGCACTCAGTTGGTGACCTGTGACATCCGTATAAGGTTAAAATTCACTTTCATAACTCCACAATGTTCCTCTAGTATGGCTTTTAAGAAAAACAATAGATATGAGAGATTTTTTTTTGTATGTGGAGAAAAACCACATCTATTTTAAATGCTTTGACTGTAACTTGTTTTGTTCACTTTGAGGAAGTGGGATTTTTCCTTTGTTCTGACCTCTGCTCCTCCAGGTACTTAATCTCCACATGTAGAAAATCCAGAAGGAACACTGAATTTCATTGGCACATTGTAGAAAAAGGATTTTTAAGCCATGATTGTGGCATGAATCACTGTTGTGCTGCCAGCCTTCAGGATCCTCACATTAAAAATGGAACAAAAGGTTTCTCTGCTGCTGCTACCTTGATAAATTTGAAAAGCTGCCTAATTGTTTCATTGTTTACTGCACTGAGTATAAGAGAAAGTAAATTTATTAGGTGGACACAATATACACCCTAAACACCAGCGTACTCCAACTTGCACTGCTACAAACACTAATTAAAGGACTGCTAGCATTTGTGTATTACAATGCCATTTATAGGGGCATATAATGCAACATTCAGACTTTGCTCTTTGCTGAAACTGATATTCAAAGTCTCAGCTAGGAAGCAATTCTTTTCAACACTTTTTTTTTGCAGTAGTATTTATCCTTTACCACCGCCTTATAGAAATTATAAGGCTTTTTAATATATAGAGTTACTACTCTAGATTCTGATCTAAATCTCAGTGCTCTCAATGGAATTACTCTCATTTTACACCAATGCAAAATTCAGTGAGAATCAAAATCCAGGCCATCATGTGTATGAATGGGAGCCAAACAGAGAGCTTAACCAAATAATAAAAGCAACACATAGCATAGCTTTAATTATGAAGTAAACACAGGAAAAAACTCGAAACCCAGAGACTGATGCATTTCTAGCTCTCCTTATTTCTCCAATCAATTAGATTCTTACTTACAAAAACCTTAAAGGACCACTTTTGGTAGTTGTAGCTCAGCTTGTTCTTAAATACAAAAATAAGTTCAAAATATAGAATAACTAATATTAAAAATTCAGATTCAGAAGCAAAAAAAATAGAACATTTTCTTCCTTTACTGTGTTGTTGGGAGAAGAAGAAAGTTGACATGTTACTAGGTGCATTTTCTAGTTTTAATTAGTGTTTTATCTCTTTCCTAAATAATTTTAGCAACTCTGAAATATCTGGGCAATATTAGGCACTGATGGCAACTGATGGAGCTACACTGGATTTCCAGAGGAAAAGGAATTTCGTCAGGGTTGGGTGAAGAATCACATACTAAAGACTCATCCTGAGGAGGTTTGGTCCTTACATTACAACATTGAAACAAAATTATGACTGTATGGGAACAAAGAATACCTAGTCATAACCCTTTAGAAAGCAAGCTTGAAGCTCTGGTGATAACACTGTCAGTACGTGTTTGTGTCTGCTAATAGTCTGAAGCAATAGCCTCTGAGAGAGGTCCTTTGCTAGGTGTCTTCTGCAACATATGCAGCCTCAACAGCAATTAGTATCTCAGCAATGACTGAGGTCACTCACACTTCCAGGATGTTAACAGCATTCTGCTATTGTATTGTAGTTGAAGAAAAAAAACCCCAACAAATCAAAATGGAGGACCCTCCTCCCCCAAATTCAATAACACCCCCCTTCTCTCCAAAGAAAATCCTAAACCAAAAAAAAAAACCCAAACAACAACCAACAGAAAAGCGGGTTGCGCTCATAGGTGTTGTGACAATGCTGCCAGGGAGGACAGCTGAATTCAGGGACCTGAATCCCAGGCTGGCAAAGGCTTGATGTCTGTAGGAGCAGTGTGCTAAGCATCTGACATAAAGTGCACTCTCCTAGCATGATTTCGCCAACAATTGGAACAGATTGGCAGAAGGAGCCAAGAACAATCATGCAGATCCTCTGGGTGCACAAGCACATGTCTATTAGAATGACAGGCTCCAATAAACCCTAAATAATCAATATCCATTAATATTTAATTATCTCATCCTGTTGATATAGTAAGAGAGATATATCAAGAAACTGCGTTCCACATACGTTCATTAGGAATTCAAAGATTTAGTAGCTGGTGGTGATGTTAGGATAATTATCAGCAAAAAAATGGAAGAAATGTAGGTTGCTATAGCAACACGTTCATCATGATCTACAGCATAAACACCCAGATTAATTTACAAGATGCCAGGTAGATATCTGCTTGGCTGACTGGGGTACACACAGACACCACCTTATTTGCTCTTATTAAGGCTTAATCATCAACATTAGAGCTTTCAAAGTACGTGTGCTATCACTGTCAATCACAGAGGAGCTAGATGCTTTTAGGGGCAAATCTACCAGCACTGGCTGTTTGCTCCTCTATCTGCTCTGCAGGGAAAGGGGAAGAGGAACAATCTTCCTCCAGAGACACTCCAAAACCACTGCTGTGGCCCTGGAGCTGCAGTCGCTCCTACAGACCATCCATGTGGTATAGTTCATATTCTCCCTCTGTAGAAAGCCCAACCCAGTTCCATGAACCTTAATGATACTTTTTCCCTGGCAAGCTGTTGGGAAAGGAGCCTCTCCATGGAGCACTTTTTGGTCGTGTTCAGTGGTATGTGATGAACAAGACATGTCATGTCTTCAAACATGAGTGGGGACGTACACTGCATAATCCAAGACTCCATAAGGCCACTGCCTTGCTAGAAAAGTGCATTGTCTTTGGCAGAACTGTAAAATAGGTCTTTGAAGCACCAGCATCTGTGGGACAAGCAGATAATGTTGTGCTGTGGTGAGGTGTGCAACAAATCCAATGGAAAAGCCAAAGGAGGAGAGTCAGTAGACATTGGATAACTGAAGCAGAGCTGTTCCTCCAAAGAAGTAATTCAATGGTGGTAAAATCTATAGGGATACTGTGAATAACAAAGACAAAAATGACTGGCTAGGGCCTCTCTGTCACTGCTTTTCTTCTGCTGGTGAGGTCAACCATCATGTCACAATCTCTTGTTACCACTTGACAGAAAAGACCTTCTGTTCCCACTCTGCATTTCCAACATTATTCTATCCTCCTCTCCAAGAAAGTGCATGATGGAGAAAATATTTTGGTTAGTGATAACTAAGGAGCAATGCCAAATGTGCCAAGATTTGTTAGGAGGAAGCTTGCAAGCCCCAAGAGCTTGACTAGTATTAAACATAATGTTTACTCAGCAAAGTTATTGTGTCAAACTCACCACAAATGACATTTGCTGACAAACTATGTCTGCAATAGGGACTTTAGATAATGCTCATTCCTTGTTTCACACTGTTTTGCCAACATTGCATCCACCATCCTGCCTCCCCAACATGGATGTATGTTTCTGCTGGTGGTCCTGGCCACCATCCCACGCTGACTTGCACCACTGCCTTCCCTGTGGCCATGCAGCTGTTCGTGCAGCTGTGTGCAGAGCCGTATTGAGGAACAGGTTCAGCTGTATGACTGCGCGGCTTCACAGAGCCATAGAGCAGCGAGGTGGAGGGGGTCGGGTGGGCACATGTGAAGCCTTGGAGGCTGGGGGTAGGATGACTTGAATTGGGTTGAGAGGCATCACCAGGAGATGTTTCATTGGGAACTGGGGGAGATAGAGTGAAAAACTCTCCTTCTTGACCCACTCTCACCCACCCACCCATCCTTCAACCCATCCATCCATCCATCCATCCATCCGCAGGAGATATGTACAGTCTTCCCTTTTAGGGTTTGTTTTCTGACACACGCCTCAAAATCCCCAAACTCCAGTCCACCAAAGGCAACTGAGAACACTTTCAACCAGCCGGGAAAGACATAGAGAAGCTAAAAAGCAAGGACACCTATCAAGCAAATGAAGAATAAGAATAGCAGGTAGTAGAATATTAGGTAGGTAAATATCACTTATCTGCTTAAAAAACAGAAAAAATAGAGAACCTATATTTCTGAGTCATCTCTATGTTTCAAAGCACACAGCTCACTCTGCACTGATTCCAATGCTAGTGATACCAACACCACAATTTGACCACGTTGAAATAAATAAAATTTTTGCCTTTTACTTCAATGGCTTTCTGATTTAAAGAGAAAAAATGCCAAATGATGAGAAAAAACCAATAAACAACAGCCACACAAAGCAGAGGACTTGATCTATTCTGAGCATCTTTCCTCACCAGGAACCATCATTGCAATGCAGAAGCTCCAAGCAACATAGAGCTTATCCCCACCTGAGTTGCTTAAAAATGCCGTATACACACAAGCTTCCTTTGTAGAAATATGTATAAGCAGCTAGCTGTATTACACTGGCCACAGTTTACTTTAACTGTCAATATATTGTATAGTACCTACCGAGTCCCTTTTTACTGGCTATTCTGAACTAAATAAACCAAGACTCAACATATGTCTTAAAACCACTAAAGTTTATTTATAAGGAGAAAGACAGGCCATCGTACTTTCCACAGGAATTTAAAAAATTTATCAGGGAGTCAAAGTCTTTACTTTCTTTCCATTCATATAATTTTGGTTTTGGCTTAACACTTAACACAATATTCAGTTCAAAAGAATATCCTTTGCATTTAAAGTAAACAATGGTTGTTATACAAAGACTTTTAATTTTTCTTCTCCTGCCCTTTGCCATTTTATTTCCTTATACCAAAGCTCTGCTCAAATAACATTATGCCCACTTCATGCCAGAAGCAGAATCTGCTTTTCTAATTCAGATTTTTTTTTCCAAAAACAGACAGGTCAAGTCATGGAGCAAATCCTCTTAGAATCTATACTAAGGCACATGGAAAACAAGCAGGTTATTGACGACAACCAACATGGCCTTACCAAAGGAAAATCGTGCCTGATGAATTTGGTGGCCTTCTACGACAGAGCCATGGTGCTGGTGGATAGAGGAAGGGCAACAGACATTATCTACCTGGACTTGTGCAAAGACTTTGACACAGTCCCACATGACATCCTTGTCTCTAAGTTGGAGGAACATGGATTCGACGGAAGGACCACTCGCTGGATAAGGAATTGGCTAGATGGCCACACTCAAAGAGTAGTGGTCAATGGCTCAATGTCCAAGTGGAGACCAGTGACAAGTGGTGTTCCACAGGGGTCAGTACTGGGACCAGTGTTGTTTAACATCTTTCTTGGAGACATGGACAGTGGAATGGAGTGCACCCTCAGCAAGTTTGCCGATGACACCAAGCTGCTGTGTGGGGTGGTGGACACGCTGGAGGGAAGGGATGCCATCCAGAGGGACCTTGAGAGGTGGGCCAATGCAAACCTCATGAAATTTAACAAGGCCAAGTGCAAGGTCCTGCACGTGGGTCGAGGCAATCCCAAGCACAAATACAGGCTGGGTGGAGAATGGATAGAGAGCAGCTCTGAGGAGAAGGACTTGGGGGTATTGGTGGATGAGAAGCTGAACATGAGCCGGCAGTGTGCACTTGCAGCGCAGAAAGCCAACCGTGTCCTGTGCTGCATCAAGAGAAGCATTAGCAGCAGGTCAAGGGAGGTGATTCTCCCCCTCTACTCTGCTCTCGTGAGACGCCACCTGGGGGGGGCCCCCAACACAAAAAAGACATGGACCTGTTGGAGAGAGTCCAGAGGAGAACCACAAAATTAATCAGAGGGCTGGAGCACCTCCCCTACGAGGACAGGCTGAGAGAGTTGGGGTTGTTCAGCCTGGAGAAGAGAAGGCTCCGAGGAGACTTAAGAGCAGCCTTCCAGTACCTGAAGGGGGCCTACAGGAGACATGGGGAGGCACTCTTTATCAGGGAGTGTAGTGAGAGGACAAGGGGTAACGGGTATAAGCTAAAAGAGGGTAAATTTAAGACTAGACATTAGGAAGAAATTTTTCACTATGAGGGTGGTGAGACACTGGAACAGGTTGCCCAGGAAAGTTGTGGATGCCCCATCCCTGGAGATGTTCAAGGCCAGGCTGGATGAGGCTTTGAGCAACCTGGTCTAGTGGAGGGTGTCCCTGCCCATGGCAGAAGGGTTGGAACTTGATGATCTTTAAGGTCCTTTCCAACCCAAAACATTCTATGATTCTATGATTGCGTTTCAACTCTTTGCCTCTGTAGTTTCCCAAACATGTTACCTTTTTTTTTAAATGGAGTTTTAAATTAGATAAATATAATTTAAAGTTATGTGTTCTGGTTTGGAAAATGAAAATAAAATTGATGCAACTCACACAAAATCAAGCAATGCTTCTTAAACCCTGATTCTAATCTGAGTCAGGTTCATAATATAAAAGTGAGTTTGATATTTTCTGTCTAATTAATAGTAAAACTTAGCCCACAAGACAGCCCCCCACACCTAATTAAGAAGTATTTTACTTAGCTCTTATATAGCATTTCATAAACATTGGGCCAATTTCATCTTTGGGGTAACTTTATTGAAGCCAATGAATAAAGCCAAATATCTAATTAGCTGTAAAACTTTGGCAAGTTTACAAGTATTTGGCAAGAAAATATATATTCATCAAACAGTGCTGTGCATATGATAAATCACAGAATTATGTGATAAACTGCCTTTATTATGCCAATAAAACTTTTAGAGACAACTTTTCTCTAAAACAAATTACACTTTTGGAGAAGAGATGACACAGCTGCCTGGTAAAAAGGTGTTTCTAACATCTGGCCAAAGGGACCCACCTTATTATGGCTTTGACATCTGTATGAACACAGCAATTTCAAAGTCTTCCAGCAGAATATTTCTATCCTATGAGAGCAATTTATCCGCAACTACACCACCAATTCAAATCCAAACCCTATAAAAGTCAGTAAAAGGATTTACGATTTCTCTCCTCGTGGTATAGATGACTACAAACAAAACAGACCTCTACTATGAAAATTTTTAGAAATACTACTATACATAATTGAAGATTGGCTAATAATATATCTGTATGTATTTACTGATTGAAAGGTTGTGACTTAAAAATAATATATATAATGAAGACAGTTTGGCTAGACTATGTTGTATCACCCTAGGGTGAACTACTGTGTTTCCTATAAGAAAATAGTCTCTTTAGCATGTCTTCTACTATCCTTCAAGATCAACATCTTGAAGCAAACTTCACAGGCAGATCGAAAAAAACTTCTCTGAATTATGAGACTGTGCCTGGGAAACTACCTACTGAGCTGTGGGGAAGGTCTTGTGAAGTTGCTGTTCCCCCACCCTACAAAAACTGCAATGACTATTGAAAACAGAGAAACTGTGGGCAAAGATATTTGCCTTTCCTGAAATCTGACCTGCAGAATAGCCGACCTAAAAAACCAAATGCAATAGCGAATACAGTAAAAGAAACCTCTCCACATTTACAAGTACTAATAAATCTTCTGCGTCCAGACTACAAAATCTGTGGTTACTATTTTTAAAGGACTAGTGGAAAGAAAACATATAAATTAAAAAGTATTAGAAGAGGTTTTGCTTCTTTAAACGTTTGACATAAATACTTGACAATATTTATTCCATATCTCATGCTTTTAAATAGAATACAGTGGGGTTCTTTTGTAAGGACAAACTAACGTTATTGTCTCAGCTTAATTTTATATAATAATTTGGGCTTTATTATGGACTACATTTACTTATTTTTAAATACTGTTTCTTTGTATGGGTATTATTGTGATTGCTGAAAGGGCTGACTCACATACTGATGGGATGTTGGACACCTGTGGACTGGAACAAAGTTACGACCCAAAGGGTCTTTCCGTTGACTTCTTAAGTCTAATGATGAGAATCTGTACAACAGGCAAATATTTTATTTCCAGCCACCACAATGAAATATTCTAGGGTACAGAAAAGGTCCACACCTAATAAATAGAAGAGATTTGCATCTGTTCTACCATACAGTAACGAGACGTTCCAAGGGATTGCTATTGCTGAACACCTGCCATTATTTCCTACGTTTTTTTTTGTGCAACTCTTCGTTTAAGGAAAAGACTGAAAATGTCTGCCTGTGCTGGCATGTTAAGTCCCCATGCTTGTGCAGGGGATCCTAAGCAGTGAGGTTTGGTTTGGGTACCTTTGTTATGGGTGACTTTCTGTCCCCGACTAGTTCCATGTAGCTGCTGCCAAGCAGGGAGATGGGAATTGTCTCTCCCAGGGATCACAGAGCTGAGGTTTCTTTTTTGTTTTTTAAGATTATATTGGTTTAGACTTGCTATATACTTTTCTAGTGCAATTTATATTCCAACTCAGTGTAATAGTAGCAACATTTTTACAAGACTAGCGTTCTTTGCATATAGATTCCAGTATTGAGTGTATATAGCTAAGAGGTATATGTAGATAAGAAGTAAAATGGTGGTAATTTAAACTGTCAGACAGAAAAAAATGTGTTTAATATTCAGAAGATAAGGCTTTGGTTTTTTTTCTGTGTGAGGCAGTCCTACTCTGGAGACAGTAAGAAAGGAAAAGTAACAACAGCATTGTGCTGCGAGTATGGTATCTTTTAAATATGTTGCACAGGAATAACTGATTATGGCTTGTGTCACAGACTATGTTGATGATGCACAGAAAAACAAAACAAAACAGAACGAAATCCATAACAGAGAAAAAAAAAATCATTAGAATTGATAGGTTAGATCCTATAGATCCTGACAAATAGTCTGCTGAGTGGGCATGCACCTGTGCTTTTGCACTTTCTCCAGGAGGTAAAAATCATTTGTTGGGTTGTTTCTCCCTGTCCCTGTATTGTCTGTACCATGGGTGCAGATAAGAGGCTGTACCTGGTGTTGCTGAAGGATTCAGTACGAGCTTGTTTCCAATTGTCAAGATGTAATTCAGATTGTAGGTGCCATTTGAGACTGATGGGAAGAGAATTCAGCAGTTCAAAAGCTGCGAGCAATCCTGCAAGAAATCAGGTTTCATAGGGGCACTTTGGGTAGCAGAATCAATGCTTCCTCTCTTCTCACCTCACTTTGCTGATTCATTTTTTTGGCTTTGTGACCAGCGCTCGTAGTGCTTTTTTATACGGTTGAGTTGAGCAAGTATCCACTTCAGCTTTAAACATCAAAACATTTTAAAATTCATTTTAGACAATGAATTTTATATACCAAGTGACTCAGCACTGGAATCTAGTTCTGAGTTCTTTCTTCTTTCCCCTAAATGCTAATTATTAAGCTGTTTATCTGCAAAGAGACAAAGTTTCTGACTCAACAGTACCTCATCCTTTTCTTCTTCCTGACTGAAATCTTAATTCCATTGTTATGATGTTTGAAATTTTAGCTAATGGCATACAGCAACTCAGCCTATGGCTTGTGGAATAGTTTGAAATATAATAACAGAGGAGAAAAATAACATGTTATCTAGGGCAGATAATGTGCATTTCACCCACATGTAAAGTACCTACCAAGCTGCAGAGCTGTACAAATAAATAAATGATAATAATACGACTGGTAATAATAATATCAATAAAGAAATAAGAGTTTAAGCAAAGATATATATATTTTGAATTGACGCAGGAAGCAAGAGACATTCTTCTGCAATTGCAGTTGTGATATTTCACAGCACAGTCCCTCTTTTCAGCAACCCTGGGCTTTGACAGGAGCAGTTCTTTTGCCCTTTTTTCAATAGGTGACTCACTGAATTATGTTTTCTTAATGAAAGACAAATACAAATGTTCTAAGACTGAGAGTATCTTTTCAAATTGGTACATGGGAGGCATACACAAATCTTATTCATGAATAGGAATTTATACAGTACCATCCATGTGTCACTGAAATGAAGCTAACTTCTTAAGCCTTAAGTACCTTATTTTGCCTTCTTTTTCTTTGACATTTTCCTGCTGCTTACTTTAAAGTTAATATATGAAAAAATGAAAGAGCACTAAGGATTCCTCATGTATAAGATTCATTTGTATCAGATCAGCTGCAACTGAGCATTCAAGTCCCATGCTGCTTTTGTAATGTGTATTTGATGAATCCATGTTAAAGCCTTGTAGGCAAACTTACTCAGAAAGGCAACGGAGAATTCAACAAATTCATTCATCCGTACCATCATCAGCTATTACAATGCCGTAGGCTGAGCCAGACTACTGAGTAGTGTGAACTTTGGCAAACAGGCAGTGAAAATACCTTGCATGCTCTTAGCTGCAATCTCAAAGCTGGGTACTGGGAAATTTGTGTGCTTGACTGTGAGGATGACAACCTGTGTTTGTTTATATTGGCTTCTGTTGCTTCACAGAGTTGTAGAATCATAGAATGGTTTTGGTTGGAAGGCACCTTAAAACCCATCAAAGTCCACCCCCTGCCCTGGGCAGGGACACTTCCCACTAGCCCAGGTTGCTCAAAGCCTTATCCAGCCTGGCCCTGAACACCTTCAGGGATGGGGCATCCACAGCTTTTCTGGGCAATGTGAGTGACTGCCTCACTACCCTCACAGGAAAATATTTATTCCCAATGTCTGATCTAAGTCTACCCTCTTTCAGCTTAGAACTGCTACCCCTCATCCTACCCCTCCACCCCCTGATCAAGAGTTCCTCCCCGTCTCTCCTGTAGCCCCCTTTCAGCACTGGAAGTTGCTCTAAGGTCTCCCTGGAGCCTTCTCTTCCCCAGGCTGAACAACCTCAACTCTCTCAGCCTGTCCTTATACGGCAGGTGCTCCAGCCTCTGACCATCTTCATGGCCTCTCTGGCCCTGCTCCAACAGGTCTGTGTCCTTCCTGTGGTGAGGACCCCAGAGCTGGATGGAGCACTGCTGGGGGGGCCTCACGAGAGCAGACCAGAGGGAGAGAATCCTCTCCCTTGACCTGCTGCTCACATTGTTTTTGATGCAGTCCAGGATATGGATAGCTTTCTGTATTTCTACAATAACACCAACTTTTCAAGTATTTGTAGATTCCATCTTTGTTACAGTAAGTACTTTGTACAATGAGTAAAATATTCATCTGCACAAAGATGCTTTCAAAGCTTTTACCTTCTGATGTGGACTATAAATTATCTTCAACTGAATGTTAACCTGCCTGCTTCTTGGACCTGTTTTTAGTATCTGGCCTTTGTGCCCATATGACAAAATTCTGGACGGGCAAATCTCAGATATCGAAGCCTTTAAAAACACACAGAGAAAGGAAGAATTTTGTATCTGTTGACTTGTATTAATGGAAAGCTCTAACATTTCCTGCTGTAACTAAGAATATTCAAGTACTGTCATTCTTGCACTTCCTACTGGCATAAACTAAAAATAACCTGCCACAAACACCACAAGTCTGCATATTAGAGAGTCAGACCCAAGGATCTTGGAAGATCAAAGGACCTTGTTTACCTTCATGGGTCAGAGAGGTTTTTCACTGAAAATGCCTCTACTCTCTGTAGAAATGCACTATGTATATGCTGATAATGCCATGTGTAATTTGTTATAGCCTATGGGCTGTAATGAAACATACTCTTTCTCTCTAAATTGTCTCTCTCAGCCAAGCTGAAAATGTAAATAATCCAACTGTATTGAGCAGATCTGTGTCAGTTTATATCCAAAGGCTGATTTGTCCATTGTCTGCTAAAAACTACCATTGGCAGCTGCGGTCTTGTGAAGAACTTCACAAGGACTTACTCACTGTTGTCATCGGGAAGAAAGCAATGGGAAAATGGACTTACATCAGACTTTAGCATATCCAAAGTCAAATTCCTTTATTTTCCTGCAGAGGCGCTGAAAATAGTAGCAGATATATAGATCAGAGCTCTTAATACAGAACTTTCCACAAGTAGTAAATGCACAAAGTGTGCATATATATCATTATTTTGTCCGTAAAAGAGTCTTGTAAAGCATCATGAAATAGTCACAGTTTCACCTAACAAGTAACATGCTTATTCAAATCTTGAATTATCGTACTGGTCATCTGTCAGTAGCTTAAATATCACTCAGCGTCACTATACCAAATAGTGACAGAAGATCCAAACCCAAACAGTTTTGCTGTGCTGTACTTTTTCCAGACTGGACTTGTTTTTATATTATGCAATTGCTCAACATTTGGCCCTGAACCACTGGTAGCCTTTCAAATAAACTAAGGATTAAAAATATGAAACCTGAATTGCTCATAATTTTTTTTTAAAGAACACTAGAAATGTATTTCCAGCATAAAATAAATCCTTGCCTGCCCTCAGTATAAGCTTCAGCCTGACACAGAGCAGGGGGCTTATTAACTGAGATGGAAATAAAATTTTCCATCTGATATTGTCACCCTCATTGGCTGCACACTATAAAGAATATGAACTGCCCTAAGGAGCATTTCCTAAGAAAAGGAAATAATCAAATTTTGCCTCCTCCGCAATTCCCATTAATTTTAAGAAAATTTCTTATGAGTATTTCTGAGGCCATGATCAGCCTACGTGGCACACGGGATTCAAGAAAAAAAGCTATTAAAAAAAAAAAAAAGACAAAGACACTGGGCCAGATTTTCCAAAGAGCTACTTTTCACCAAAATAATAATACTTTAAAAAAATGAAATGGAGTGGAGATGACAATCAGAGGAAATAGTGTTTTTATGCAATGTTTTTGTGTTGGCTTTCAAAGGTCCCACGGAGGCTATGGATAGCAGCAAAATGGAACAGATTTGGGCAGAGACATGCCAAATCTGAAACACATTTTGAGGGGAACAGTAATCAAAGAAATAAGGGTTCTGGTGATGCTGGCAAATGGTCTACACAAAATTTCGTCATCACAGAGATGATTAGAGGGCTGTACCTCAGTCAGAAAAAGCTAGAGCTGGAAATCGACAGGAAGCTGTTATAAGAACTGATTCTGTATACATTTTTGGTGCATCTAGATATTCTTAGCATCCAGTTAGGAAACTGGTAGGACTGCTGTGAGTAACTTTAGATAATTTCTTGTATGGCAAAAAAGCCACGAAGAAGAATTTGACCTTTCCAGAAACTTAGAGGTGGGATATAAAAGCAAACCCTGATGAATGTTGGTCCAAAACAGAGATACATCTGTACAGCCAAAATACAAATAATAATATTTCTAAAAGAAGGCAAATCCTCTGCTTGAACACAGATTTCAGATACTAACATCTTGCCAGCCGTGGTAATGGTATAAGTTAACATAATGACTGGATCAACAATCACAATGTTAAAATATTTAGTTAATGAGCCTATACATCAGTTCACCTGCAGGTCCAGTTAATATTTATTCAGTAAATTATGGATATTTGTCAGATGCTTTCCTAAAATTGTGTTGATATCAGCACGATCTGAAACCAGGCAGACAGGGACAGGGAAAAAACAGATGTGCTTGATGCTGGTACAATATCTTGGTAACGGAAGTTTAAGCTAATCTATTTAAGGGAATCAGCTGGATAAATAACACTGAATCCCTTCTCTGCTTTTTTCCTTACAAATCATCTGGTTTCCCTTTTAAAGTTAATTACCCTTGTTAATTACTTCTGAATCCATAGATTGTGTCAAACTCGTTGAACCTATTACTTTTTAATTCATCCACGTGAGTATTGCTGCTTAGGACTGAAGTGGCAGGAGCAGCCCCCTTGCTCCTTGGGAAGCTGTACTTGGCTGGTTTCCAGCCTTGCAGTGGCCAGGAATGGGGGGAAAAGCTAGAAATCCTCTTTCTCTTTGTAAATCTCATGTAAAAACCTTCTCAGAGCTGCAATCCTTGGGCTTTATGAGTGTTGAGAGACTCCTGGGATGCTCCTGAAGAAAGGACTGTTCCTAGATGGTGCAACTTGGTCCACTTTGCTTAGTATCTCCCTGCTGTGTGCTCTTCAGCTTTCAAAAACAAACAGAAAACAAGCCAGGATATCTTAACGATCGGGAAGTATGCCCCTCAGGTGAGCAACGCTCCAACTCATGTTGGAGTACCCCTGGGGTTGAGTGTTTATTCCCAGTTTTCCTACTTACCTCCTTTAGATGCTTTCACAAATGTGGACAATGCAAGAAGCTGGATGTATGCAATCCCACTGCTCAGCAATAACATGCAGATAGTGCGGTCACTCTGGAGTTAAATATGGAAGGGCCGAACTTTGTCTCTTTGTCTCCCTGTCCGGACAGATTAGAGCCTGTAACCTCTGCTTTTGCTCTCTGCACAGAGGTCCCAGTTCTGCCAGCCTGGTTCATGTTCAATTGCACCTTTCCTCAATAAGTGGCTGCAGCCATGTAGAAACAAAACAGCAACATGGTTATGCTGAAAAGTAAGAGAAATACATGTTTTATGATAAAGGTGAGGCTTTTGAAAGAGGACAGGTGGCTCACAAAGTTTCTGTAATCATCCTTCGGTCACCAAGGGCGCCTGGATTTTCTCTTGTGGGCTGCTTTTTTATAGCTGGTACTTTAAGTCTTGTCTTTCTGTGACTTTCACTGAAAAAATACTAAATTTTACTAAATATGTGTATGAAAAATTTTTTTACCAAACATTTTTGCTAATTTTTTTGCTAAATGTTACTAATTAAAAAAAAAAGAAAAATGTTACAGCTTTATTCTCTGAGAATACTGCATAGCAGAGAGCTGGCAAATTTGGACTCAAAAGAAACAATATTGAAGGTCATGATAAGCCAAAAAGGAAACTTGTGTTAGGGCTTGGGGCCGCCTGAGCACAGGTGAAGAAGAGGAGGATGGCTGTGTCTGCTACAGCAGACACACTTTCCTTCGGCATGCCCAGACCTGGGGAGCATGTTAGGAAGAAGAGGGCTGGATTTGCTTTCCCTTGACTCCTGCCTGATATTCTCATCTACTCATGGGCGTGATACCTGGGGTAAAGAGGTAATAGCATGGACAATTATTTCTTCCTCACTCGTGAATGTCCCTCAGGACAAGACAGATTTTTTTTCTAGCGGAAAGCATATTTATTTGTTGAGTAGCAAATAAAACTGACTATCCCTTGTTTTCTTCTTTCTGTCTCGTTCCTTTCTGAAGGATTGTGACCCTACTTTGCCTGGTACTATGCTGCCAATATCCTAAGTCATCCCTTACACTAATTTCTTATCAGACACACACATTTTTTTTTGAAAGCTGATATGAAGCATGTCAGTAAGAACATTGGGGAACAGCCTAACTTTTCATTTGAGATAAGGATCTGATCTGAAAATCGTGGAAGTACCTAACTCACATTTAATTTCACTGGGAAATTGAAATCTTCAGAGAGACTCACCAGGATAATATAGCAGGAAAACCAAGCAAAGCATTTGTGAAAATTGCTAGCCTTCAAAAAAAAGTGTGAGGAATAACAATGACACTGTGAACCATACAACTTGGCTGAACTGAGGGGATAGGAATCTGAAAAGGTTTTGAGAAAGAATAAATGCAGTGGCAGAAGGGCAAATGGACAGAAATGAGAACTTGTTTTCCCCCATCACCCAAAATATGGATTCATGCTGTCAAATCCTTAAAGAAGTGGAAAAAACCCCAAAACTTTTTGAAATTTGGAGACTGATTTGGAACCAATTCTGCCACCCTCAGAAATGAGAAACTTTCCCCTGTGAGTCCCTACCTTAAGTACAGTTACTAATGGGTGCAGATACTATTTTACAGGAAAGAAACAGGATCTGGATTTTGTGTCAGAGACAGAAGAGTTGCCATATTGATCTAGCTCCCATCAAAGCCAGCAAGAGTTTTCCTGTTGATTTCAGTGGGAGTGAGGTCTTCAAGTGCAGCAAGAGCCATCCCTTGGAAGCAGAAAAAACAGGCACAAAAGTTTTTGAATGCCAAGGACAAACATTAAACTGGAAGATCTTTCTAGTCAAGGGCTGTGAGAGTTTTCATCTTATAACACTTTCAAACTGCAGGCAACAGTTCTGACTAGCTGGGGCCAACATGCTTGCAGTCTTTGGGTTCATTCAGACTTACCCCCAAGGCAGAACTTTCTTGCTTGAGACTCCTCAGTCATAGAAATTCATCCCAGAGGAGATCCGCTGGAATGTCTCCATGACTGCTGTCAGTGCCTGCTGCTAACCTAATTTATTTCAGCTAGTCTGTTTTACCCCTTTCTTACTATTTGCTGTTAAACCTTCTGCCCAGTCCATTTTGCTTGCAACATGGTGGTAAGGCATTCTGGGTAGTGGCTACTTATTTTTCCCTATTTTCACTACAGTTTGCTTGTTTTTTTTGGAGGTTGAGTTGAGGGAGGTTTATTCTCTGCTTTCTTCTGATTCAACTGAATACAGGAATGCTACAGCAAGTGACGTACAGTAGCTTCAGGCACATACCCTTCTTTGTGTTATGGTGATAAATTAACAAAATGAAAATTTACAAGGAGATCCATGCACCATGTTGGCTTTTCAGACTACAGTGCGATATTTTTACCGATGTCTGTTTGCCTCTTCTAGAATAAAATGGCAGCCATGTCACAGTGAGATGGGAAAAGTATGGCAGCTATTTTACAGCTAAGCTTGACTATCACCATGCCGGTACAAGTGTCTCTATAAATCCCTCTCAACATACACTTTTTATGAATTGAACTGGTATAGTATAATTTTGTGTAATCGTTTGTTTTAAGTAGAACTTAGAAACTTAATTTCTTCTTTTAAGAAGGTACATTATGTATAGGTCAACAAAAAAGCTGCTGTCAAACTTTGTGAAAGCCTAATTCTTTGTCAGTTAGACTTCATTCATCCTAAGAATAGAACACTAATCATTTCTGCCTGCAGAGACACTTGAGGCTTTGGTTCTTAATGAAAATGAACTGAAAAATAAGTCTGAATAGCTGCCATTTTCTTCTATTGGGTTCACTCAGGATTGGGTTTCCATGTTTAGGTCTTGACTTGGCTTTCAACAAAGCGAAAGAAAGTAAAAAATAAAAAGCCTTGTGTGCTGTATTAAAAAATATAAAAATGGTATAAAATAGGATAATGTTAAAAATGTAGATAAAAAGACTTACAAGACTGTTACAGTATACATGAAACAATTCTGAAAGCTACAAAGACCAGGTTTGACAATCACATCAAGTTTTCCCCCGATGTCCACCTTATTTGACAATTTCTCATCTGTAACATTGAGTTATTTCTGATCTTGTCCATCTGCAGCACAAAAAAGGAGGTTGAAGAGACTTAAGAGTAGCCAAGTTAAGTGCTCTTGTCATTATGATTGATAACAAAAGTAGGAGTTGTAAGCAAATTCTGCTTAGTGAAGGCTTTGTCTTTCTGTGACTGACTACTTGTCCTAAAAGGGCAAGGAAAATGAAAGACACAAAGGTTTTTTCAAGCCATCTAAATGGTAGTTGGTGGAAGGCTTAAAATCACATAATATCAAGAGTCCCCTTGAGTTCCTAGATATTCTTTGTCCCTTTGTGGAAATTACCACACCTGAGACAAAAGAAAATTTCTTTCCCCTTTTGAGTGCAGAGACTACATTTGTGAGGACTCCCAGTGTATCAAACCAGGGGAAATTCTTTCTTCCTACCAAGCACTCAACATCCCTTGCCACAAATGAATCTGAAACACAACCAAAATTCATGAATCCCAGCTGTGCCAGGTTGAAGTGACCTGCAAGACCTGGAATCAGTGTCTCACTCTACTGTTGCCCAGTCATTTAATCCGTCACTGCCTCATTTTCCTCACTGAGAAACACAAGGATGAGCCTTTCTTTCTCCTCCTTGACCCACTGTCATTTGTCCCTCCAAACTCCTAAGACCCTTTTAGGACTAAGGGTTACCTCCTCCACTTGCCTAGCACAACAGGGCCCAGGTTTCAAATGTTCTCCCTATTACAATGCTATTGATGGCATTAATTTCAGGGCATATTTTATTTATTTATACATAATTACACTATTTTTTTGCATAAATGCTGCTATTTATGCATAATAATACTAACGCTGACTCTTCAGGATCTGGTTCACTATTCGTCTTCTGTTCTCCTAATCTAAAGTCTAGGGAAAACAGAGCACATAGTACTTATGTGTCTTTAGCTTACAAATGAGCCAATCCAACCTTCTGAAATAATAATAAGTTTTGCTAATAAGCCTGAACATAGAAAATGCTTCCCCATTGAGTCACGGTGGGATTGTGATACAGTAAAACCAATATATTAAAAAAGAACAAAAAAAACCAACAACTAGAAACCACCCGCTTAATACAGGAAGAACAAAATTCATATATCAGCCATAAGTCCTAAACTCATCAGAGGGATAAGTCTACAGAAGCTGGGAGTCAAGGACTGAACTTAAGCCTCACTGAAGTAACTGGAAATATTTTCACAGAGCAAAACACTGGCTGGTGCCCTCCTGAGTGATGGCTCTGACTCTACTGTGGAAAAATCCTACCAGGTGTAGCACGTTCAACTCTCACCAGTTTTTGGGACTATGAGGACCACACAGCAGCTACAGCCTCTCATGGCCACTGCCACAATGCTCTGAGCACCCCCACAGGGCACAGAAATCTTTGGTTTTCCAGAATTTTGTTGAATGAGCTGCCTCCTCTGTCAAATTAGGCTGGGATCATAATGAGAAGGAACTTTGCTGGGTTAGAGTCTGTCTTGGGTTAAGCTGAGACAGAGTTAACTTTCTTCATAATAGCTAGCAAGAGGCTGTGTTTTGGATTTGTGGTCAGAAGAAAGCTGATAAGAAGTGATGTTTACGCTGCTGCCAAGGTCGGCAGACCGGAGAAGCTGGGAGGGAGCACAGCCCCAGTTACTAGCCCAGGATTTGATCTTAGGTTCAGGATTGAGACCCAAAGTGGCCAATAATCTATTCTATAACATACACGTCATGCCCAGTATATAGGTGAGGACCCTCTGGAAGACTGGCCTTTTTTTGTTTGTTCCAGATCTCTTTTGCTCCAGGTCATCTCGCTCCAGGCGGTTGTTCTCCCGAGGTCTTCCCCCCCCAGCCCCGGTCAGCTCTCAGTCTATGATGCTCAGACTGTTATCTCCATTTCCTGAGTGCGGTTTTTCAGGACTCTCCCCTGCTCCGGGACCAGGCTGAGTCTTGGTCATTGGATGGGGCGCAGTATCACTTTGTATCACTCAAATTTGTATATTTCTATATAATATTTTTTTTATATTATTGTAGTTATTGAATTGTTCTTATGTCAACTCACAAGTCCTTTTTTCCCTTTATGCCTTTAATTCTCCCCCTATCCTTGGTTGGGGTGGGGGGAATTGTGTGAGCGGGTGTGTGGTTTGGCCCACAGCCAAGAGCTAACCCATCACAGAGTCATGAGACATCTGTGCAGACAAATAATATGATGAGGGAAGAGTAAGATAACTCTTTCTGCCTAGTCTTGGGCAAAGCAAAATGGGGATTAAATGCAGTAGGGAACAAAAGAGAAGTTCAGCCAACCTGAGACTTTAAGGGCAAAAGTTAATGAAATGATTTAGTATCCTCAGTTTGAAGAGCTTGACACAGTTACCACACTGCTCTCCCAGGTGATGCCATCAACAAGCGCGTCCTGTACATGGATGGTTTCAGTACTCCTTTTTGCACCTAGAGCCATGAGCTGAAATTGCTGAATCATGGCTTATGCTGCAGAGGAAAAAAAGCTTATTTAGTTAGGAAAACAGCCTAATGTTTACACAAAGCTCCTGAAGTTGTGAAGTTATTGGGTGCATAGATTTTAGTGATGGTGTAGGGTGCAAAATGTAGCCATTCTTAAAATTATACATGTAGTGAGGAGGTATGTCTTCAAAGTGATTAGCTGGTACAAGATTAATCACAAACATAAAGAGATTTAATAATTCATGCTGGAGCTTAAATGTAATATTTGCACACAGGAAGGCACTGAAGCTGTAGTGTGATTAAGTTTCTTGATATGCTTCAAAAGCTTTCTGATGAGTTGGGTTGTTTCTTCTGGATCCATAAGTCTTTGGAAAGCTCCCAGAAACAGGAATGACTTCTTATCTTGAAGCTTGCCTTTTCGCTGAACATTCACCTTGTAAACATTACAATAAATCAGCAAATATAGCTATATTTCAGGTTGTCCAGATGACTAGATAGGATTTTTTTTTAATTGGCCAGTTTAATCCAAGATGTGATGTCAGGTGTTGATTTAAAAATCTTCTTCCTCCTCTCTGTTTTTGCTCAGAACAAGGTTTTCCGAGAGCCAAGAGAAATGGTAGAGAAAAGCTTGGGGGTGTCTGTAAACACCTTTTGTGAATACCATCCTGAGCTGACTGGAAATAGTGTACCTTATCCAGCACATGGAAAAGCTCTTAAGAGACTTTTTTGGGGCACAACATCCTACCGACCTGAACATGTACCTGTACAACACATGGAGATGTGAGAATGTGATAACTGCCCTGGCTTTTGTGCATTTCAGACCCAATTTTCTGCAAGCAACGAACTAATTCATAGTCTGCTGAACAAAATAACACTAATATCCACAAATAGATGGTTTCTAACCCTTGCATTAGCAGATCTTGTGGTGGGGGGGTTGTTGTTTATTAGTTATTGTTTTCTTTTTTCAAGTGGAGGCTGAAGCAGTGTTGAGCAACCACTGCAAAGCTTTTTGCAGCTGATGTAAACATTAAGTATCACTGCACACATTGTGTTGGGAAAGAGTAGGGAGGAATCTTGCAAGTCTTAAAAAAAATTCTAATTAAAGTGCACCTAAAATAATCAGCGCAGAAGATTTGGATGGTGTTATTTCCTAGCACCTTTTATTAAACCCAGACAAAAGCAAAACAGCAACTACTCTGAGTTAATTTGGGATGCTGGCTAGCAGCTGCAATAATCTGTGAGGCAGATAACATTATTATTTCTGTTATGGTTTTGAAATATTAAGCAAAAGGTGTAATTTAGAGGGCAGGTACTATAACATAACTTGCAGCTTTTTGTCCAAAAAGCACTACTGCAATTTTTCAGTATTAATGTCACTTTTCAACAGAACAGCTAGCCTGTGGGGGACACAGTTCTGCAAAGCGTGGAGCCTTCCTGCACACCTCGACTCCCTCCAGGTGTTCCTAAGATGTCTCCTGCACGGGATCCAGCTAGCATGGTCCAAGCTCCCTTAGGGGACCACGTTTGGACATCTACCTAGAGAATGGAGCTGGTAGCAGACAGAGCACATTGCTGCAGGGTGGCAGGGTGAAGGAGAGGTGAGGAAGGCTGTTTGCAGAAGGTGTAGAACCTGTCGCTGCTCTGTGAGCATTTGCCCCACAGCTTGGTGTGGTCTCCTTTTGTTCATCCTCCCATGCTGTGGGAGAAGACATGGCATCTCCCTTGGCAATTTGTGTTTTTTCAGATGTTCTTAGCTATGGACCTGTATGCTCCCTGGTGGTTCATTCTGCTTTTGACAGTGAGAATGTATATTTCTAAGTTGAAGGCAAATTGTTTACTAAGAGAAAGAGGTCAAAGCTGTTATTACAGTAAGGCCTCTCCCCAGAGAGGTTGCTGATCGAAAATGAGGCGGAGAAACACCGCTGGGTTCATTGAGTTTCTAGTTTTGCTTTCCCTGTGTCTTTACCGAGACTATTCAGCTACTTTATGTTCTTCTCTTTGTTTCTTTTTTCATACCCATTTTTATCCCACAAATTTATCTCACACTTCACTATTTCAAAGAGTAAGAAAAAATATATATTTTCTCAAACTGAGCATGGGATGAATCAGTGACAAGCTAAGGTTTTATTCTAAAAAAAAAAAAAAAGAGAGAGAAAATGACTTGGAAAAAAAAAGTAAAACATGTCCTGAGCTAGCTGAGTTTTTGGGAAACAAAGGAAGAAAAATGCTAGAATTTGTAGTGCTTCAGAGATGAGCCTGAGCAGTTGCCTTATGAGTTTTCGCCCCAGGCTGGAATTACCCATGTCAGGAGAAGGAGTATGATCTGGAAAAACCTGACCCAAAATGGAGAAGTGCACCTTGAGGTAGGTGAGAGGAAGAAGGTCTCAGGACAGGCTTTAGTTATTTGTGCCTCAAAGCTGTCTTAAACCAGCTGCTCTCTCATTCAAATTTATTTTGATTATTATTTTGCGTGTTTCTAAAACCTTGCAGGCTTGGTCGTTTTTCAGGGGCGATGCTCAGAGAGGGATTGTCGCTCAAGGCAAGCAGGAAAAAACAGCAGCAGGTGTCTTGTTGCTAGTTTTTCTTTTTCTCGGGAAAGGTTGGGCTACGTGTGCTCAGCTTCTGTTTCAAACCTGACAGAAGGAAATCAAAAGATTTTTTCATCTTGTTAAAATGCAGCCAGACAGTGGTTTCCCTTTCCAAAATATTACTATATATTATTGCTGAATATTCAGACTTTACATTCCTGACAAACAGGAAATATATGCTGCACTAATAGGATGTCAATCAGAAAGATAACACCAATTTTGTGGTTTCTAAATCATCCCCACCACCTGCTGAGCCTTTGATCATCCCAAACAATTAATCTAAGAGATACATGATTAAGAAATAAATACTTCCCATTGAACCTGTGAGCTACAGTACATATTAGTAAGCTCTGATCTTGCTTTCAGGGATCACAAATCGATTGTATACAAAGAGGAACAAAAGAAAGGTGCAAACAGAGTCTGTTGAACAACAGAGTTATCTCAATAACTGTGCATTAAAATATATCTCTGCATTTTAACTAGTGTGATGGGCCAGTATGCTTTAGGGATGTACTTTTTTTCCCATAAACTGGTAGTAGAATGGTATTTTGCAGCTGTATTTATTAAAGTACACTTCTGCTGCAGGAAACATTTTTGCAAATATTGACTTTAAAATTCTGAATTGAAATGAAAATCCGGAGTTTGACATTCCCATAGAACAGGAAATCACAACAGTTCTGCTTCAGAAAATTGAAAATATTGCTTCAGCATTGCCCGAACTCCTTGATGTTGTCAACTACATATCTTTGTAAAGGTACTTTATGCAACAGAAAGTTGAAATTTCCTTCTAACCAGCTGGACTGAATCCATGCCAGTGACTACCGAAGACCATTTCCCAGTTAAAAATTCGGGGAAGGGTCATGTTTTCGCACAAGACTAAAAGGAAAAAGAAAAGAAGAAAAAAGCAAAAAACTTAAAACAAACCCCCAAACCTTTTTAAGTGTTTACATAAAAAGTCCTGGCACTTGCACAATCTTGGGCTTGGCTGTTCCCTGGGCAAGGAGGTGGCAAGGTCCCAAACGGAGACCAAGGGCTCGGGGGGCAATCAAGCCCCAGTTGTATCAGTGGGGGAAGAAAAGGGGCTGCCAAAAGCTGTCAGGAGGAAGTCCTTTAGAGAACTTAAAGATCTCTGTTATTTTTTTTTCTGTCTGATTTGTAAATACTCTGAGCAGAGAATGTATTAAGTTCTCCCAGATGACTTAAGTTGCACCAGCAACTTAAGAGGCACGCCATTATCTCAAGAAAAAGAAAGGAGATCTGTACTGCTCTTACTTTCTGAACTGTCATCAGACAACAGCTCTCAGAGCATCCAACCACACAATACAACTTAAGGCTTCAGCAATTAGTGCACTGAGGCCAAGAGTCTCCCCCTTATTCAAATTAATTTAACAGGAGCTACCTGCTTAAGTGTACTCGGGGATATGGGATTTACCCTTGAATAACAATCTAGTGGGAATCCTGTATCAGTGCTGCACTCAGTCCTTAAGCCTAATGCTTGGAGCTAATGAGGAGTCTTTCAGCTTTTATTGAAATAAATGGGTGCTTTAATGCTCAGCAACTTGGCAGAATTGGGCTTTGAAAAGGAAGGAATACAGAGCTCACCGGATGGCTGTTTCTGCAATGCCAGATCACAGGAAGTATTTTGTGCAAGCTTTTTACCATTTGTACTTAATCATAATAGCATCCTTTTCCCTGCTTTTTATGCTGGACCAGTCCGCTTGTTAAAATACATCTGAGATTTGCAGAGAATCAGGAGCTGGTGGTGTTACAAGGCCATTTACAACATGTGCTAGAAGACAGCATTGTGTGGCTATAAATGTGCATGCTGCTCTGTCAGTACTTGCTCACAAATGAATGTGATCATGCAGCTGGAATGCTGGAAATATAGGAAGGCAAAAGTGCATTTCAGTCTGATGCAGAGCCCTAAACAGTCACTTAACAGGTCACTGAGGGCTTTGGACTCGTTATGATCCAGCTCTCTAGAAGCAATGATTTCCAGTTCTTTCCCATGCTCTTTGTTTTGTCCTTGCTCGTATTGCTGGGTACTAAAAGTGTACCAAGCTCAGAGAAAAGTTAACAAACATTTTTGTCTAAAAAGATGCGAGGAAAGATTTTCCTGCCTTTGAATAAGATATTTTTTTTCCTCCATCTTTCAAAGAGCATTAAAACAATGTATGTCCAGGTTCCTAAACACAGTTGCAGGAGTCAGGGTTTAGAAGCATAAGATAATTACTTTCTCTATATCTGCAATATATATCTGCAGGTCTCACTGCTTTTGGGATTTTTTTTTTTAATGTAATGTCCATTTTACTTTTGCTGTCCAAAGAAAAAATTTGTCTCAGTTCTAAACATCCATATGTTAACTTTTCTGCTTGCTGCTTACATAGATATGGTGTTTCATTTAGTGGAAGTGCTACACATATTTAGGATATTAAAATCGGTTGTCACTTAAGTTTGAGAAAACTTCTGAGAGGCTTAAGCATTCTCTTAGTAGAGCCCGCAGGCAGGAAAGGTACAGATTACTGTGTATAATGCAAAGGACTTGGTACATAATATTTGCTACTATGCATCTAATGCTATGAGATGCTTTCATCAAGGTTTAATCATATTGACTTTCTATTAAAAGACTTTTAACATAAATTGCTATTGATTAATGAAATACGTAGCAAAGACTATTGTTGAAAATGTAAAGGTGGCTTTTTAAAATTATTTTTTTCTTTCATGTAAACTTTAACTAGACAGTTTCAAACATCACTTATTTTCCTCTGCTTTTATTTGATAAGTAGAACCCAGTAGAGCAGCACATGCAGGAACTGAAATAATTTGTCTTCATTATCTGGTAGACCTGTGCAAGCCTGGAGCCCTCAAGAAAACCGCAAGACCGTACAAACTGGCAACTGTGGGTTTGTCTGTTCTCTATTGATTCTATTTCTGGAAAAAAAACACGAACCAATGTGTTAGTCATGTGACTACTGAACTGAGCAAGTACCGACCAGCAGATCAAGCTCCTCTGAGACCTTTTGTAGCCTGGTTTTGGTTACTACCTCAAAACTTTTTTTTCTATTTGTTTCTGAACCATTTGCTTTAATCTTTTTTGCTTTGAGTCTAGAGGGTGGAAAACAGAAAACTAAGGTTCCTAAAAGGGTTTTGGAAATAGTAAATGTAATTTCTAGAATTGCTAACAAAATTTGCCATTCTGTAATTTTATTTAAATCTATATAAGAATTTAATTTGTTGTCTCTGGGTGGTACAAAGTGTTCACATTTCTCTTTAAGCAGAGCTGTATCAAACAGGTAACAATGGAGAGTCCTTTACTGTCCCAGACACACTGACAAAGGAGGTTAATTTTCAAAGGACCTTTGAATAATTTTAGGATAATTTCTGCATAAATTATTCCAATTACAGTTTTTGAATTCCACAGAGCAGCATTCATATTTGGAAATGCTCATTAACACGTGGTTATTTGCACTCAAAAATGAAGTTCTGTTCATGTCATCTGCTGTGCTACACACAGTGGATCCAGAATGCTAATTTTCTGTTCAACAAAGTTCTTCCTCCATTAAGCAAATATCAAAGAATTATTGCCAACAAGAATTGGGCAACAATAGATCCCTTCCTTAATCTGACATATCCAACTTTAATTGAAGGCTTTTATGTGTGTGTCACAACTCCCTGCCTTTTTTATTCAAAAGTATTCCTAGAATTCACTACCTTCTACCTCCTGCCCTCGCTATTGTCAGTTCAGCCCTGTTACCTGTTTGGAAATCTTGTTTGCACTCAAAAAACAGGTGCCTCTGTCTTCAACACCCCCTTCATTTTTTATTGTTGTTTCTTATTTATATACAGCTTTGGCATAAATTATTCTCTTTCCAATTACAATGCTTTTACTATGATTTTTTTGAAGAACTTGAGACATTAATTCCATGCTTGATGTCCCTTTCCTCCTTTTCTCTAATTGTGCTAAGTACACAAATATTTAAATAAATGTGAACATTAATTTTCAACTCAAATTCTTTCCTTGATTCCTATGAAATCTAACATTTGTCCTCTGCGACACCTCTCATGGAAGTTTCTGACAACTCCACCAGCTCAAGCTCTGCTCTTCTTCGAACCACCAGCAGCTTTGAGAACCTGCTGATCTCCTTAAGGTTTAATGACTACTTCTCTCTCAGTCAAAATCACCTTTGGTAGACCTTTTTCTCCATCTCGACTGAATTATCTTAATAGGCGTTTTTCTTCCTCTTCCTTTGAATCACATGCAAGCAAACCGTTGTATATTTCAGTATCTTATTCAGTGGAATTATTAATTAACTCTGAAAAATGCATCGTGGCAATGAAATTCCAGATTTGTAAGTATGCAATTCTTCCCTATGCAATGCTGCTGGTCGAAGTAGTTGATGCTAAATATGTGTTTTGAGGGCGCCTGTAAAGCGAACAATTAACAGATATAAAACATACTTGTATCTCTAGAAGAGTCTTTCACACAGGTTTTAGTCTTTATCACAGTTCCTCAAAATCCTGTGCCTTATACCTCTAAGTCTGCTCTGAGGGTGGTTCAGGGCTCTGAACAGACAACCAGACAAAGGGCAAAATTCACCAGCACACAGGAGATGGAAAGGAGAAAAATAATTTAGAAAGACAAAGATTGTACTGCCAATTTACATGCGCTTCAAACACCCCTGATTTTCTGCTACTCAGTTAAAAGAAAAAATATTTTTACCTCTAAAACTTCTCTCTCACATGTACTGTCCTTAAAGCTGTCACTCAGCAGAAGGAAACACATATGTCTCAAGAGTACTTTTGTACTTTTCACAATTTTATCAAGAGAAAATATGTTGCATATTCTCCTGACTTTCCCAGATTTTCAAATGCAGTTTATTCTAGTTTCTTACAAACTTTCAAAGTTCCCTGTTTTTTCCATCTACAATGTAATCACTTTCATAAATGGGCAGGAAAAAAAAAAGCAGAAATGGTTGATTGATAGAATAACAGGATTATAGATAGATGGAAGAAATGTGTGACTTGCCAGGGTATATATTGGTGTGTGTTTCTGTACTCTAGAAATGTATAAAGATAGTAGAGCCACCTACAATTCCACTGCTTTCAAATTTCTTTGGCAATAGCAAAAGGAGTAGAGTATTTCTGCTCATTTAAATAAATTCTTAGGTGCTTCTAGCTAGTGGATCACATCTATTATCACAGAAGTTAGAACAAGTTCAAAATCAACTAGAATAGCTGACAACCTCTATTTTGTTAACCAGATCATTTCCAAAATGTGTGCTCTTGCAAAAATACACGCTTTTCCACAAAACTTAAGTTTGGACATGCAAATATGCAGTTGAACGTTTAATCGCCACAGAACCCACATAGGGTTTCTCAGAAATTACACAGCCCAGTTAATATCTCAGCACATCCCAAGCATTTTCCTTTCTGACACCAGTCCTGTTAATTGCCATTTTCGTTTCTGAGTGTTTTCTCTGGATGTAAAGAGATTATGAGGGAAAATTCAAACTAAAGAAGTGCTGTTTAAAAACTGATTGACTAAAATACTTGTTTTTCTTCCAGAAGTAAGTACATGCAGCAGATGAACAGTACAGACCAAGGAAATACAGGAGAAACTAATCCTGCAACTTCAAGTAGAAAAATGTTTTTGATATTAGGATCGACTGAAAGTGTTAACACTGACAAGACAGGGAATGTGGAAAGAGCTGGGTCTCAGTCAAGGCAGGCGTGTGCTCTCTGGAAAGAAGAAAACCAAGATATTGCTTCCACAAAGGAGGGTGCCAAGAGGTCTCTTCCTTCCCTTCCTGCAGAAAACTAGATAACTCTGATTATCATTTAGGCTTGTCAGGAAATGAGCTGGAGGATGTTTGCTGGTCTTTCCCCTTTTCTTTCCATAATAAGAGTCAATGTGGAGCAAGAACAGCCTCTCTGCTTTGCAGGGTAACAGTGTCTAGATCAATGCAACTCCACAGCTCATAGCTTCAAAATCCTTTACATGAGTTTCTAAATAGGAAAGGATCACGTGAAAATAACAAAAAAAAACAACAACCAAAACCATGGTAAACACCTGTATTTCTAGAAAATAGGCAGAATGAAGAATAGAATTTATTTCTGTGACTAAGTTGTAAACAACCACACTATGAGGTACATTTTAAAAAGCTGGAATGAGTGATGTGAAATCCAGCCTTACCTTCCAAAGGATATTTTGTACACAAAATGTACTTCACAGTGCATTTACTTTGAAGATACCAAGCCCGATTAAGCTAACAGTGATTCTGATTTTGACATGAATTGCAGGAACCAATTCAGTCCTGGGAACAGGCATGAACCAGCAGATCTGTGTAATTGCTGGAACCATGCATGTGAGTGAGGCACATGCATGTGTGTGTAAAGTGTGGCTGAAATTCAACCACCTTAACTTTCATACACAGGGACTATACAGAAAGATTTCAGTACATTCATAAATCGATTAGATCGCACTTGGCTGTTTTTAGATCTTGGGCACTTTGTTAGGAAGTTGTTCTAGTCCTGGAAGTCCCACATCACCTCTTCATGCTAGCCAAGGAGCCGATCCAAGTGCTTTCCTTGTAAACTGGGTACGTCTGTCACATAAATCAGACAGAGAGCCCAGCATCCCAGCATGGCACATAGGGACATGATTGCTTAGGCTACAATCACATTTTGTAATGAAGAAAAAAACATTCAACAATATAGAGATGGAAGCAGTTTTCAATCTGCTCTAGAAAAAAAAAAAGGGGGGATCTGGAGCCCACTTTGGCTCCTGTGCTACAGCAGAGCTATGTAACAAGCCTCAGGCTTTTCTCCTGCTTCAGCTATCTGGCTGATGTGATTTGTAAACTTAGACACAATCAGTAGGATCGTGACTGCTGAGTCTTATTTTAGATGGACAGTTTTCATGTTCAACATGTTTTTTAAATGAAAGCAATTTTTAATCAGTCCTTTAAAAATAGTACTGCAGAGTACTGGCATCTGTCGCGTATTATGGGAGTATATTTGTCAAGCATGCAAAATAACAAATGCTTTCAAGTATTTGACTGTCCGCAGGCAGTTACAAAAAAACCTAGACCTTTGCAACCGGGTACCAGAGATTTTGGTAGCAAGAGGCTTATTTCACAGTGTTATAGTTAAATAATTTGTGATTAAATAATTTGCACCAGATCAATACCTTGTCAAAGTGCTTCAAGGGCGGAAAAAAGAGTTATTTCAGTGCATCATGAGAGAATTTGAACTGCGTTCAAACTTTGAATTGCTTCACAGCAGTAGGTAAGCACCTGGAGTAAAGTGGTGCTGAGCTTGGGGCTCTGGCTACCACTCTATGAAGCACTAAAAAAGTTTAGATGATTTTAATAACAGTATCTAAGAGCCTGATCACCATAATGGTGCATCAAAGTGGTTGGATTACCTCAGTGCTGTATCAAAGAGCTTATGGAAGGCTTGGGCTTGAGTACACCAGCAGTGACAGCTGCTGCTATGTTTAAAAAAAATTCTGACTTCAAGTTCGTTTCTAGCTTTCCTTTCTCTCAATATTTGTAGAAATTTTGTTGTGATATACAAAAAAACCCCCAACAAAAATCATAGCAAGGCAAGTATGGCAGCAATACAATGCTCCAGCAGTCACAGGAGTTGAGCAAAATGCTTTTCAGATGTGACGTTTCAGAGAGCACAAAGTGAGGGATAAGAAACAGAAAGACTATGTGATGTTCTTTTTATTCTCATTCACTCCCCCACCTCCACCTCTCTGCCTTTCTATTGCCAGCCTTTTATGCCTGCAAAGTCTCAAAGTAACAGGAACATGGGAGTGAAGGAGAAATATTTATGTCAGAGATGTAATTTTTGGAGGAATTCAGCGCCTAATAAGAGCACCTTTTATTTTCTGTTTTTTTTGGGTTTTTTTGTGAGCTTGTGAAGGGTGAGAAATAATGAGGCCGGTAGCACAACAGCGGCAGTCTCAGGTTAGCAAAGACCAGACACAGGGATATTCAACCAGCAGCAGAGAGGGAAAACAACAGCTGGCGTAAGCCATCATCATATGTCTTGATCTTCGCCAGGGACAGGTGGTCAAAGCAGCTCCACACCCTTCTCTGTGCACAATGCTTTGGAGCCGGACACACAAGTGTCTGGGTCTGGAATGCTGCTTTAATACACAGTTTCTTAGATCTTTCTGTTTTATTCTTCGAAATGCACAATTCCCAGACTGCCAGAGCCTCTCTGGTTTGCAGTGGGATGCTAAGATGTTTGGGAGAGGATGCTCCCCGTCTGCGGTGTGAGGGTGTCTCCCAGCAGCCGGCTGTAGAGGGATGTGGATGTCTTCATGCGGTCTGCTGGCTCCATCAGCCTCAGAGGAGCCTAAGGATCACAGCTGCTGCTGAAGGGAAGAGGACACGGGATTGTGCTGGGAGAAAAATGTGGTCTGGATGGACGGGGTAACCGGGGAGCCTTGGGATTCCTCCCCGGACAGCTCTGTTTGTCTCTGTCACTGTCCAGCCTTCCTGCGGGTCACACTGACACACACCTCCCCTGGTTAGTATACTGTGTGTGTTGCTAGACTAGATATTAGGAAGAAATTTTTTCTTGTGGGGATGGTGAGGCAATGGCCCAGGTTGCCCAGAGAAGCTGTGGATGCCCTGTGCCTGGAGGCGTTCAAGGCCAGGCTGGATGAGGTCTTGAGGAACCTGGGCTAGAGGGAGGTGCCCTGCCCATGGCAGGAGGGTTGGAACTCAATGATCTTTAAGGTTCCTTCCAACCCTAATCATTCTATGATTCTACGATTCGTGGACTCTGCCCTTCCACCCTTCTGCTTTCAAGTTTTGAAGCCAATGTACTCACGTCAGGTAGGACCACCAGGGGTGATGGGGGAAACACACACTTGTATTTTTCAAGAACTCAACCCCAAAGCTCAATATAGAAGCATGTGTAAGATCAGTAGTGATTCATCCTCCCGGTGAATTAGGATCCACTGTTCTCCAAAGGCCACCAAAGACAGGCTGCCCAGAGGTGATTCTCCGCTGGCTTGTGCAATCAAGCGTGGTATCACTGAACAGGAATCACTGTGATTTACAAATGAGGAACAACAGATTCTAGAGACTATAATTGTGGTTATTGGGCAATGTTGTCTAGCCCATAGCTCGAAACTTGACACTTACTGACTTTAATAAAGTTGTGTAATCCACCAAGATGAGAAGAAAAACCCTGCTGCAGGCCCGTAATGTGGTTCTTCACACGTGAGCAGCAAACGGCAGCTGGATGCCCAGGGGAATTGTGGACTTCATGCCAGCAAGAGAGCATTTTCCATCCTAACACAGAGCAAAACACCAGGGTGAAATTCCTGGCTGTGCTGCAGCAAGTAGAGATTATAACGCTGACGACAGTGGGACTGGGTCATGCTCACAAATTGTTTAATAAAGGTCAAAGAAACAGGATATAAGAGTAGAAAATGTTAGAGCTGGAGGGGGCAGAGAGACAGTCTGCTTTCTCCACTTGGCTCTGGTAGGTTTGTCTTCCCTGGTGTTTGCCAAAGAAAGAAGCATAATATGTGAGAGGAATAATATGTTCAAACCCAAAAAGTTTAGTTCATATGTTTAAGAGTCATGTTTTGGAGGAAAGCCTCAGCTGGTTTAACGCAGATCTAGTAAATGGGAATTTGTCCTTGCTCTCAATGCTTCTAACCAAATATTGTTCTTATTAAAACTTATGTGTCTATTTAAAGTTATGTTACAACATTTTATTTTTTTAAGATGAAAATCCAGTGCTTGAAACAAACTATGCTAATATATGTCTAAATATTAAGAGATACATAGATGGATAGACTATTTATAAAATTCTGTTTCGACAGGCACAGTAACTCTTACAGAAATGTCAAGAGCTCATTATTGGTTTTCCATTTTCAGAGATGAAGAAAGAGAGGCACAATTATATGTAGTTAGGATGAATAGTAAAATCACAAACAGAATTTAGGTATGCTAAATCACAGTGTCTGGATCACTTGGCACACCACATAAGCCATTAGCAGACATTGCCACTATCTGTTTCCATGTGTTGCTGTAATGATGGATTACTAATCATTATACTTCATTTTATAATACAAATATTAGAATGGCCATATGAGATCCACTTTCAAGAAGACTATCAGTCAGTTTGTGGTACTGCTGAAAGGAGCTCCTCCATGCCTCACAGCAACGGTATCTGTGCAGGTGGGACCATGAAGCTAACTGCAATTACTATCTATCAGCAAAAATATCAGGGACTGATTTCTGGAGGATGAGATAACTTGGTAGCTGAGTCACATATGGAGAACATTCCATTGTGCGCTTGCTTGAGATACAGCTGTGCTTAACCCAGCTCCTGCAGAAGACATGCAGCTAGGTTAGCACTGTGCTTTGCTGGAGGTGGTTGGTCATGCTGATGACTAAACTTCTATATACAATCTGGCTCCTGCACAGAGGAACCTGTGTCTCTTTCTGTAACCATACATGTTGATATACCAACAGTCAAGTCATGTGCAGATCAGGAAGTGATTTTTTTCTGAGATTTCCAAAGGGTGGTAGTGAAAGGGAAGTTCAGTGGTCAGCCATGTATGGAGGGTATGAATCTTCAAATATGGAAAACAAAGCTCAAGAAGAGGTCAAAGCCACATACGGTTTAGGTAAAATAAAATCTTATTAACTTTGTGACTCACTTAGCATCCCATCAATAGAAGTTCTACAAAGTAAAATATGTGTGTAGGGAAAAATTATAGTATCTAACAGCAAATACACTGAAGAAAATATGTGACTTCCTATGGACATATTAAATAGTCAAAGTATGCAATACAAATTATTCATTCAGCTCCACTTGTGACTTACCACAAGGAAAGTGGGGAAGGTGGCTATGACTGTCCTCTCCCCTTCTACCCTTTTTGAATACTCCAGCCACCTTCTGTCTGCATCTCCACTGAAAGCACAAATGCTTCTCCTCTGGTGGAACTCTCTGTTTTTGCTCCTTGCAGCAGACAAAATATTTAGCAAGGAGTAAGCCAAGACCCCCAGACTAATTGCACTTGAACTCAAACCTCAAGATGCACAATGTTAACATATGGCTAATTCCGCTACACATTTTCCAATCCTACAGCACTGTTCTAGTAGCCAAGACTAACTTCACTTTATTGGGAATGCCCACCGGAGATATCTGCAGAGATTAATTTCTCAAGACAGTTGAAGCCAGCTGGAAATAGAGTGCTTGTTTCAAAGTGTTTCTCGTTAAGGACAGAGATGATAGGTTTGGGTCACTGCTAACAGCAACGGGAATGAGAACCATACTAAAGTAATTTTAGTCATGGCCAGGGCCATAGTTTTGCTTGCATAAAAGACATTCTTAGGGTGTGTTGAGATGGATGACGTGTAAGAGTGGTGGGGCAAGAACCCTTCAATGGTTAGAGTCTTGTGCTATTCAGTTTTCTGGAATACACATAAAAAAGGAGAAGACTTAGCCATTTTTGTTTTTTCTGCTTTAATAGCCTTTTCTTGCTCTAGGTTGAATTTCGTTTTCCTTTATACTGCGAAAATCTGAAGTGACTCCATCAAAGCAAAACTAATCACAGCCATACAAAATGGAGTCCCGGTTTGTCATAAGGAACTGATCCAAGAAACAGTAGCTCTTGAAATAAAAGCAGCAAGCTAGCAACCCATACTCCCAACCACTTCACAAGGAACTAAACCAGGTATTTCATGATTTCTTCTGCAACAGAGGTATCAAAATATGGCTTTCAGAGAAAGATTTCTTAAATCCTTTGAAAGAACTACTTTCAAAGCCAGTGCTTCTAAAACTATCTTGCTCTACCCTCCCAAAATGCAATTTGGTGGATTCTGCTATCATGACGAAGTGGACACTCTTCCTTCTACCACAACAGCAAATCTGGGAGTATTACCTTATAAATAACCTACTGGTCCAACTACAAAATGACCAGGTTGATTGGTAGGTCTTTGACTTGCTGTTCTGCAGTAACTTTAGGAAAACCTTTACCGTACAAATTAAGAAGCAAATGCTTCTCAATGTCATTCCTTCTTTAAGAAGCATATCGAGATTATAGGTACATACTATCAGATGGGTGGGCAAAGATGTATTACCTGATTTACTTGTGAGAGATCTCCTTGCTTGCCATTTCAGGACCAAGTAGCTGGCAGGCCTTAGAGCCAGAACTTCAAAGAGGAATAGTGCAAATAAGGAAAAGCCAGGTCAAATAACACGTAGAGAGCCAAATGTCACTACGACGACCATGTTGCTTAAAATGCGTTAACAGTTCATGCTTTGCACCAAGGACTTAGCCTAAATGCATTATTTAGCCACTAATGTAAAGAAAGCAGTCTAGAGGAAATTAATCCTTGCTGTGTTCTTCTGCTACTGAATAATAGCAATGTCTGGAAAATAGCAGTGAGGAGACTCCACAGGACTATGTGTACTGTTCCCACAGCAGAACAGGTTCATCTGCTACTTTGGGTGCTGCAAAAAAAAAAAAAAAAAATTCAAACACCACTGCGTATCCAGGCCTCCGCCCAAAACAAAGTACTTGATCTCCTTAATAATGAAAAATATTTTTTGTTGAAGAAAATAAAACAGGAAAATTAAGGTTAGTTAATGTATTTAATTGTCTCCTGCTTTTTTAATAGAATTTTAATAAGTAAATTACCTCTAAAAATACAGGAATTAAGTGCAGCACTTCCATAATTCATGACTTTAAAAAGAAAAGGAAGTAATTTTTCAAGCCTATAAAAAATATATAGCATGGCCATCATACAGCAGTGGAAGATCTTTAGATACAAGAGGAACAGGGAGGCAGAATTAGCCAACAATAATATTATGAATAATGAAACAGTAACTGGGAAAATTAATTTTCTTCCCCTTCCACTCTCCATATTGAGTTTACAGCCTGTGCCATTTTTCCACACATTTACTTTCTTCCTAAAACAGTTGTTACCTGACTCATTTTGGAAATGAGTTGGTGAAGGGCTGAAAAACTTAGGAGATTCAAGTATATCACAGCTAGTCTTTTAAATATTACTCAAATATTATTTACCTTTTGTTTATTTCTAATTTAATGACTAATCTTTTAAAAAATACACAGATCTTTCTGTATGGTGTTGTTCATCCAACAATTGAAGATGGTTACACTTGGAATGTCACTTAATATTTATGATGTTCCTTTTTTTTGCCTGTTAAGTGATGCACGTATGTATAAATAAATATTTTTCCTTTCTTTTTTTTTTTTTTTTCCAGTGGCTTTCTAGTGCAGATCATAATGTCCCACAGATTGGTCCACCTATAACTTGATCAACCCTGCTTCAGGAGACAAAACCTGGTGAGTAAACAAAAAAGAAGGAAAATTATTAGGATGTGCTTCATACACTCAATAAAGTGCGGGCAAGATGAACAAAAAAATGTTACAGAATTAGAATAGTCATACTTTGAACTTAATTTCTACAAGTCTGAATAAACTTTCCCAAAGTGAAATGCACTGGAGAAACAGAATCTTAGGAATCCAGTATTAAAAGTGTTGCGATATTATAATATCGTAGAGTCTAATCTCCTGCTCACTCCATGTTCTTATATATAATTTTGCAACATCTATACAAGGCTTACATATGTCTGTTAATTCCTTGCATGCCAGTGTATCTGCACTAAAGTCCTTGAACTTAACGAAAAAAGGTAGAGTAAATATAGGATCTAAATAATTTAACATAAATATGACACCCTTTCCAATGCTGTTACTTTTGGTTGCACTTCTTGTGGCTAGGTAAGGAGCAGCTTTTGGATAGACTCCTGTAGAGTCTCACTGTAGCTGAGCCAGATGGGGCCTGATCAAGACCTCCCCAAAACTTCAGATACTGTAGGCACAAGAAAACAGGTTTTGGCTGAATATATGATTATTAACCCACAGCAACTGGATGAGTTGAAAGCCACATCATCACCACTCATTGGGCAGATGTGCAACAGGAAACCAAACACCCATTGGAAAAAACATGTAAATAATTCCAGAACAGGACAAGGCTGGCATGTGCTCTGGGATAGAAATCCCAGCCGCTGTGCTGGACAATTCTGACCATTTCTGTTGTTTCTCCTTGGCCAACTGAGTCACTGTTCAACGGCCAGTGGAACAGCTCCAGCACAGCCTGATAAATACATTTTTTTCTCCTACTGCAAACTGCCTATAATTTGACAGTTCAGCTACCCTCATGAGAGATATGGGTTGGAAACCTCGGAGGCCGAGAAATTAATTGAATCTGTGTCTCCCATATGTTGAGCGAGGGCTCTAATCACTGAGCTATTGTGTCACAGAGAGCCGACCATCTTCTCTTCCATTAGTACTTCTCATGTAATCAGTGAACCACTCTTCTGCTGTGGTTTTTGCTTATTTTGTTTGTTGTTTTTTGCTTTTAGAAGAAAAGATGTCATTATATCCCTTCAGGAAAAGTTTTTGGACTGTAACAGAGGGAACATCTAATTGGTGGCTCTGATAAAGCCTCCTAAGTCCCAGGATGGGGCCACTTTGAGAATACCCCTCCCTTCTTCCCCTCTTGGCTATGCATCTCCCTATTTTTCATTATTTTTTACCTGACTGAGGAGCCATCACCTTACTCAGAGTGAAGGATCCTGCTACAGGCATTTAAAAATTAGGAAAAGAGTCTAGCCAAAGTGCTTTGCTTTTTTTTTTTTTTTTTTTTTTTTTTCAGCAGAGGCAAGTTCACATTAACTCTGGAGCTGCCTGTCTGTAAGAACTGGAAATAGTGGTGGACACATCAGTTCCTTCAGCTTGAACAGATCCATCACAGACATCACCATAGGTCCCCTTGCCTTCGTGGTCACTTGCCGAGTAACACAATAGCTCCAGGATGGACCTGCAGTCATACCCCCACCCCCAAATGGACATATGCCCCATGCTGGACGCGTCCTTCAATACCCAAATTATACAACGGCAATGAATACACGTTTATCACTGTGCTGCTCCAATGGTGCTACTGACTCAGCTCAAGACCACAAACAGTAAAGCTCTGTTTTAATGGCCAACACCAGGCATAAAATTTATGCTCCTCTGGCTGCCTGTGGTTGCTGTTCTAGTTGCTGAATAAATGGCTCTGTCTTCAAAAGATTTGGTTGACCTGCTGCTTTGAAACTGCTTCCCAGCAGCAGTTGACAGTGGACCCCAGCTGAGATCAAAGATGGCCCTGTCTGAGCGCAAAAGAGGCCTTTTGAGGAGGCAGAAGCAAGGAGCGTCTCTGCTGGGGAAATGCAGCCTGAAAGCATCCAGGCTGCCCATCACTGGCAGCATATAATTAGGGTCTGATCCAGCACCCTGCAAGATCCCAGGGAGAGCCATTGTAGAAAGGACTGGCCTGGCCCCTCAGCATCACCTGAAATGTTTTCTTTAGAGAGAACTCACCTGTCTTTCATCCTCATTATTTTATCATGCTATTTTCAACAGAGCTGTTAGATGACCTTATTTTTTTTTTATTTTCCATGAATGTCACAAATGCTAGGTCTTCTCCAGCATCTCCATATCCCCCCAGTCTTCAGCAGACCAAAACCCCAGTCTGAACCTGGCCCTTGGGAAAACTGGAAGCCTGTGGCATAAATAAACCCAGGGTGGCAGTAGCATGAATGTGATTAAACTCACTGCCTCTTATGGAAGTTTTATTTTAATCACATGTTATTTTGTTTAGCATAGTCTGCATCAAAATAACTCTCCTTTTTAATAGGGTGAATCTTTAGTGAGTTGGGTTAATTCAGATTTTTATGACTCGACATGTTACTCTGCAGAACAGGAAGAAGAGGAATTAAATGACTTTTCTCTTTGGTGAACATTTTTGTGAAATACTTTGGGTGAAATCTTGCACTTTTAAGAACTAGCTGACAAATATAGAGTATAATACCAAAATAGTAGGAAAATTAAAAAAAAAAAACATAGCCCTCAAGCTAGGCACAAGTAATATACAACAAAAAATAAAAAGACTGTTCTGCCTCTGCTTCAGTCAGAGGTTGCAGACAATCAGAAGAGTGTCTGGGATGCCAACATGAGTTTTCCATTTGGCTGAAAACACCCTGTACAAAACTTAAATGTGTTTGTATATATGTGTGTGCATGTGCATGCAAAAAAAAAATATTTTTTGTGGCAGTCACCTACATCCACTTAGTGACATCTTTGAATACCGGAATGAATTAGCAACGGAAACATTTAAAATTATGTAGATTCTAATCCCACTGTTTACCGTGATTGACTTTGGGACAGTTACCTCAATACACCTCATGTTTGAATATTTGATGAAACCAACCTCTGAAGGACTGATATATTTTATAAGCTACCTCTGGACTGAGGGTGTCAAACATAAATAAACATCAACGCATACAATATACCCACTACCCACTTCTAAAGTTGCCACCAAACCACTGGCCTGAATTACTTTCAAGTGTTGTGTTTATTTTTATTTCGTGGTCTTGTTATTTATGGAATTTTATAAATATGCTAGCTCAGACATTAATTTAAAAAAATTACTCAAGGAACAATTTTATTTTTTGGTGAGTTTTCTGCATTAGTTCATAAAGCTATAGAAATAGAGGTATGGATGGCATCTACTCAACTTTAGCCTTAAAATGGACCATGAATTAAAGTATCCTCTTATGAATCTTCGTGCACGTCAGGAGGCCACCAATGGGCTGCTGTGTTTGCATCCCTCTCATCACGGAAAGTATTGAACCAATGCCAGCAGAACTGTAAAAGAGGGACACTGTCATTTCTTGTAAGACCTAGGGGCACATGGACTATACCTTGCAGAATATCTAGTTTCTTTTTCTGGGACTGATGGAATTCCTCCAATAAAAGTAGGAGGACAGATTCCAGAAATAAAAAATAAGTGGCTTTGAATGTTCACTCCCATCATCTTGCTGCAGCCCTCTTTTCTAAACGCTGGAAAGATTTTCTGGTAGCGCTTGTTTTTGGGGCCCAAACTCCTTGGAACACAGGTCAATTTTTTCGAAAGTTGAAGATCTTTCAGTCCAGTGCAGTGGAGAGAAGAGCAGGATCTGCCTATGCAGAGTAGAAACATAAGTAGGCAGAAAAATAATATCTGTTAAAAAGAGAGGAAAACAAAGACGATGGCCACGTAACCCATTTTCTTTTCCAGACAGAAGATGCCAGTGAAGAGATTGCATGATTCTCATACAGTGTAAGCATCCACAGGCACTGATCTTAACTTAGGTGCATCGTGTATCATGAGGACTATACTGACTGGCTCAATAACTTCTCTCAGCAGCTTGGTTACAAATGTGAACAGCTCACACCTCAAGAGGTACAACATTTGCTTACTGCCTGTTCTTGAGGTATGCTACATTCAGCAATAAAAGCCTTAAAATACACAAAATTATTGATAATACTAACTGAAAGATACAACAGAATCCTTGCCCCGTTGAAATAAACTGGCATTTTGCCGTTTAAAGAGCATAAGAGAGAAAAGAAAATGCACATATGAATATAATCAAAAGTATAATAATGGTAGGCCAAGTAGTAAACGGAAAGGTTCTCAAAATAGGTGCTTATAATGGAAAGTATCAGGCAATTTATAATGGAAATTGTTAGGCAACCTTTATTATGTGAGCCACTGCCAGTTCCTCCTAGAATAAGAGCTTAACCTACCATATTTACTTTCTTTTCTTAGGCAGGCTTCAGCTGGCACTATGCCCTGGAAGTCAGGACACTTGAGCTGTGCTAGACCAACAAAGAAATTAATTCCATATCTGAGGATGCTCCATGGAAAATGCCTTCCCTTTGCTCCCGTCAAACAGACAACGGTTGCTGGGCTTCCCTTACCAAAAATGCTGCTTTAGGGTGGGATGGATGGAGAGTTGAAAAGAGAGGTCTTTTTAGAAGGGCACCCATAAATCCCCACTCATCAGATGGATAGACAGCTAAGTAAGGTGCCACTCAGTGCTCCTTAGGAAATTTTGCTGGTAGTTTTTGATTTTTGCAATCAGTTCCATTTTTATGAGTTCACTCGTTTAGATGTTGCATTTTCAGTGTCGATAAGGTGTGCATCACTTAACTTTTGTCTTTCCGCTCAGAAACAACCAACCAACCAACCTGAGTGTTGCATTTGGGCTTGACATTATTCCCTGAGAAAAATGAGGCCTCTAGGCAAGAAGGTGAAGAGAGGGTCAGAAGAATTTTCCTTGGTGAGTGTTTGTTCATGGAACATGTGAAGGCAGGCAACACCCAAAGCTATCAGGAATTCTGCATGTTTCTGAGCTGAGGCTGCTACAACTTAGGACCATTTTGAGCTTGGTATGGTTTAGGTTTTCTTAGGCATATTTTAGGCTCTACAATCTCATAACGCACTGGCAGTCCAGATCCATAAAAATATTGGAACTGGAGCGGTCCTTTGAAAAGGAATCCAGTAGTGTGATGGACAATGAAGCTGGCCACTGCAGAACCATTTTGACATATCTGCCATTTCAGAGACAAACGGAGTTACTTAATCAAGCATTTTCTTCAGCTTATAATTTTTCTTCTTGGCCCGCCATTTCTGTGGGCCAAAGTCTGTTACAAGTATTCTTTACTGCAAGGGATAAATCAAGGAGGAGCCTGATTGACCATGATTAAGGGATGTTACTTCTGGAAATTACGTTCCTATGAAACTTATTATGGGACTGTTCAACGTGATATATTAATTTTCTCCTCATCCTTATTTTCTGTAATAAACACAGGTTTTGATGATGACAGCTGTTTTTAGAATATTAAGATTATGGCACAATATGCGAAGAGACAGGACCCCAAAATTATATTCCTGAGATTCAAGCTTGTATAATAGCAATAAATATATTGAATTTATTGAAATATGGGATTATATTTCTTTATTTATCTACAGACAAGGCATTCTTTTGGGACCTCTCTATGGATGGACTCCACAAGCTCTGGTATATCATTGGAGATGCCTACATTAGGAGGATTAGTAACCAGTAAGTGTTTTCAGACTTCTGTTCTAAATTTGAAACGGTATGATGTAAACAAGTCCAGTGTAAGTAAACAGTTAGGCAATGGGCCATTTTCACCCAGTGCAGTGTGGTTGCTGGAGAAACACCAACAGTAGCACAGCTATCTGAGGCAGGGTCATCTATCTAGTGATGAGTGAGTGTTGGGATCCTCCACTCTATAAATACTTTACCACAGCAGCTAAATATTTCTCACTGTTTAATAGTGAGAAATTCTCACTTGTGTTCTCAAGTTGGTGAGATGGAGGAATGATATTCTCCTTTTATTACAGACAACAGTTTATACAGAGGACTTATAGGCTAGATTCAGTAAAAAAGTCTGTTGCAACGCTACCCAAATTTGGAGGCATCTAAACAATTTAAGTGATTTACCTTTCTTTGTGGCTCACTCTTTGGTTGTCATTAAGAACAGGCTTTGAGCAAAGCTGGACTTACGAGTTTCAGCCTTTTGCTCCCAATGCTCAAATGTGTGTCCTTTCATGTGTGGAGCCTTTGTAATGAAGCACCTGACTAGTCATCATTACAGTTTGCCACTGATTACACCATCTCAAATGTACAGTAAACCGTGGATCAAATACTTAGTGTGACAAATTTAACCACAGTCAGACTGTAGTCAAACATTGTAGATTGCATGCAGAAGTTTATTCAAGTAAGTGGAAGCAAGAATGCCCCTTTGCCAAGACATTTTCATTCATCCGTCTAAACATTCTGAATCATTTAATCATGACAAACAATCCCAAGTTGCCTTTATCTGCATACTCACATCTAGTTAGACTTGTTAACTTGTGGATATCTGTCAGTGTACAGTGTACACACAACTGCAGTCTAAAGCATTATAAAGCGTATGATGACGATGTGACGATGTGTTCTACTGAAAAAAATAAAAATCTCAGGTTTTGGATGAAGTACCATATATTTATGTGAATTATATTAGCAATTATGAGAAAGTTAAGTGCAATGGTCCTACTAAACTTGTCAATTGCTCTAGATGCAGTGCTACCTCTGTCTGCACACATTCTAGTAAGTGCAAATATTCCATTGATATTCTCCTGGGGAATACTACAAATACTGAAGCAATGTGAACTTGGGGCAACTTGAATGTGTAACTGTCACAGTAGTGTGTAGAGCCCACCTGGTGCTGAGCAGAACTGCCTAGAAATCTGCATTTCCAATTTGCAAGAAAAGCTGTTTGTTTTTGAAATATCACTTGTTCCAAATTGCACAAAACCTATTTTTATTAATTAGAGCAATGAAACAAAGTAACTGAAATAAAATATCTGCCCAGATACTGCAGCTGCTCACTAAAATTCAATATTCTTGTCTTTTTCACAACTGCTAAAAGTGGATATCCACCTCACAGGATCTGAGACTACCAGCTGGGTTGACCAAGAGGACCAGGAACAAGTTGATGATCAAATACTTTTTGGGTTAGCTGTGGGGACTTTCTGAGGGCTAATTTTCAGTTTAGGAAAAGTCCACCAAACAATCTCAGTAGTAAGGACCTATAAAGCTGTTGATGGAGTAATTTTCCAGGTGTATAAGCCACAGTTTCACGAAAATTTTGCATGGCTTAAGGTAAACTTTAATTCAATATTTTTAATCATGCAGTATGGTTCTGATGAACTTGCATTTTCTAATAAAATGTTGCTTTATCAGAAAATAGTGAGCTCTGTTAATCCCGCTTTGTAAATTGAGGTTGAATGATGGCTTCCCAAGATCAAAAATAATATATGATTTAAGACCAAGAATGGTGTGATAGTCCTGTTCCCATCATCTTGAAATGCAGGGATTCCTCTTTGATCTACACCTTTAGGCATCCCAAGACAGAAAAAAAGGCTGGGCTGCAGGTGACTACCAAGAACTGCACATAGTTGTTATGTCAGACAATTTCCATATACCTAGAAGCAGACATTGCCAGTTGTGCTCTTTTCTTCAGGTAACCATAGAAATCCAAGTCCTCCACGGTGAAGGTTGCAGGTACTCAGATTTTTTTTTTTTTGTCCTTTTCACATAGTTATAAGATATACCAATAAAATTTCAGATTTTGTTTGTTTCAGAAGGGCTTTTTTCCTGCTTGTGACACTGGTCACAAAGTGCAATCAGATAAGCAGTAACTGATTTATTGCTCTGTTGAACTTGATGTTTCCTAGTTAATGCTCTGACAGAGGAAAAAACAATAAAAAGGAAAAAAACAAAATCCTTGCTTAACACTTAAAGCCTACTCTCTGTAGCTTTTCATTCCAAATGAGAAAAAAAAATCATTCTGGTCTACTCAAGCATTCAGGACACCGACAGTATCACAAAACCTGCTCCAATGCTGTGAGAATGGGGCAAACAAAAATAACAAGAAGTTATGTATGTGGCCACAAGGGTCGGACTTTATGAAGGCGAAGCCATACTAGTCAACCTTGCTCTTCTCATGGCTGCCAACAAAGGAGAGGTCTTCAAGGCAGGAATCTCCAACCCAGTACTGAGGGAACTAATTAACTTTCAGGTTCTTCCTTTTATAATAATGCCTGGTGCTAGTGGGGGATAGATGTCATTTGGGTTTCTCCAGGGCTCAGAAGGTCTCCCATCAGTTGCTCACAGATCCATTTGTCAAGCTGAGTAATGATGTGACCACATTGAACATTTTACTAATAGTGTGCAAATATGGCATTTCAGGTGCTTGCAGAGTGTATGCTGTGCTTTATTCTGGCCAAGATCCCTCACACACAAAAAAAATGCTGAGCATGATAAAAAAAGATCTTCAGTTAAATAACACAAAGTGAGATGGAAGCTCATGAAAGCATTTGGAGGAGGATTAGAATGACAGAAAAAGATTCAAGACAGATCAGTACTGACATTTTCTAGCCAGCGCGTGTTGTGCAACGAAGTACTCTTGGAACTCACACAACTCAATAAGCATTTCTAATCAATAATTAAAATAAATACAGGGATTACGAATTCTTCATACTTTTGACATTATATCTTCTTTTCAAGTGGAACTCAAGTATATTTAAAGTGATGAGAAGGAAAAAAATTTTTTATAGCTACACATTGTGCTCTGTGTTAGAAACAATGCTTCACCATGTTCTAAATGTGCGCTTTTTTTTCTGATATTCGTTACATCTCATACTTTACATATTCTGCATCTATATGGGCAATAGTGTTAAACTGCTCAGCTCTGTAGTATTTTGCCAGGTACCACACTGAAGCTCAGATTCAATAGATTTAAGCAAAAACGTCATCTTGGCTAAAATTCCAGCAGCAGGTCTTACTTTTGTCAAAGCAAATGTAACCAGTCTTTTCTTACATAAATCTCCTAAGTGTGAAGACCTTCAAGCATTGTAGCTGTGGTAACTATGGGAGCTTCACTTCCCAAGAGACTCTGTTAAAGATGCCTTCTGAACACTGTATTGTACTATGGAGGTACATTTTCCAAGGATCTATGACACAGGAGGCAGAAGACAACCAGTGCAAGGAAAAAACCTTTTTTGAAAGAGAAGTTTAAATCAGAAGGGAAGCTGCACAACACTTCAGATGTCCTCAAGTGTTCCTATACTAGGATAAAGTTTTTAAAAAGCCAGTGATCACAGCAGAAGGGATATGACTCCAAGATTGCCACAGCAGAGAAAATGGTAAAATGGAAGAATTGCCCTGTTTAGTCTTTGTCACAGAATAAACAATTACACTCTGAAATACCAAAGCTTACATCAGAGATGGAGTGAAGGGAATCAAAGACTGCTGTTTTTCCCCGCATTGGCTCCTGAGAATGCCTGTCACCACTGAGCAGGGTCCCAGAGAACACACCAGCTTTTTGACAGTCACGTTCTCATCCTGAATTATTTTTTTATTTCATTACTCAAGAAAGATTAAAATGTTTCCCCTTTTTTCCTGCCTATTCAATGAATATTCATTGCAGGAAATTATTTATTTAGAAGTTTATTCACAAATCACAGACTTAATGGCCTATGTTTCTTGGGGCTGCTCTAATGAACCTAACCAAGATTCTTTAGAAATCACCACAGACTGGCTACGAAAGAGCGAGCTAACATAAGGTTAAGGACTGTGAACACCCAGGAGAAGTGACTTACACTGGCCATCTTTTGTAATTCTGGCCAAAGTCATACCATGCAGAATTGCTTAACAGAATGTAACAAAAATGTAGGAGTGAAAAAAACCGCTGTATTTTTAAGCACATGAGTATTAAGTAGTTGTGTTACACACATGGTAACTGGTTGAAGGTCATGCAACAACCTGCTTTCTGGGACTTCCTAACTCTGACTCACTGGCCTTTTTCCATAGTTCCAAGGATGTTGTAATGCCATGTTTATGTGCTACACAAACATAGGTGTGTAGAAGACTGCTCACTGAAGGGGTATGTGGTAATATCGTAACTTTTGTGGTCCATATAGGCATGGACAGCGATTATTGCCATGAGAAAACTGGTGACAGTTTGATGGTCAGCTGAGGATTCCTTATTCCACTCACATGTGATTCACAGTGGCTAGGTGACTGGGTTCACAGACCTGTTGAGCTGCCTTGCCTTGAACGATGTACTTCCCAGATAAATACTCTGGAAATGCGTTAGAGTGTTTAAATAATGTTGCTGGGAGCCTGTTTCCTAACCTCTCTCCGTAAAATTAATGGACTTTCCTAAGAGTACAGCTTTATGGGCCTTAAGTTCAAAAAAGGAGAAGCATGAGTAATAAATGTCAAAAAACGTATACAAATGGCCTAACTCAGCCTTTCTCTACAAATAATGGTGCTACTTCAAGCTCCTTTGCTTCCTACTGAGCTTCAGCAACACACAGCTAAACACAGAGCCTCTTCAAGAGTACATAATGGACAAGGCAGCTTTCCATAGGGGTGGGCTGCACTCAAGCTGCATGGTAACACACTTGTACAGCTCCATAGATCACTCTATTACTGGTGCCCACTTCCCACACTACAAGAAATAGCTGTGTTCCATGTTTTAAGTAATCTGAAACCTGAAGCAACATGGTTTACAGTTGTAGATTCACTATTTAATGTTTTTAAAGGCCATCTTAAAACTAGCCAGCTTTACTGAAGCATGTCAATTCCCACTGCTTACTACAATTTGCAGTAATTACAGTTTATTTAGTGAGATAGATCTTAATTGCAGACACCACTGAAAAAAACAACCTGACAAAAAATATAGTCTCTGCAATCATTCTTTTTAAGCTAGAGGAAAGAAACTGGTGGGGAGGAAATTAGTTTAGACAACTTATTCTGGATCATTTTCAGAACAGCTGGCATAAGGGAACCTTGATAAGGGATAAGGGAGTCGTCTTGGTGTAAATCAGTAGTAACCCCCACAACAATACAGTTACACTGGCATAAAACCAATGCACACGAGAATAAAAGTAAGATTCATTGTTTTTGAATCAGGAGACCATTAATCAGCTCTGTTATGCAACATGTTTTGCAGCTCTACTTACACTGCAGTAAATGAGACTGCCTTTCTTCAACATCGGACAGGACAAAGTTGGTCACAGGTTTTCAGAGGCTGTTTTTTTATAGCAGAGTTACACTGCATGGCAAATTCAATGGGAGACTTCAGCACTCAGGTAGGACTGCAGTCTTGGAAGGCCTCAACCACTGCGAAATTTCGCCCATCTCAAGCCCATGCTGGGTTGACTGCTGGGGCATATGTACGTTGGATACACATGTTCTCATCCTTGTGGTGAAAATTACTTGAAGAACCCGAGTCCTCCTTTCAGTATAGGACAGAAAATGCAACTCTGAGATTAATTTGAAAAGGGCAAACCAGGTGCAGGTCTTAAAAAAAATGTATTTGACCATTAGGCTGAAGGAGGGGTTGAGAGCTGTGGGACCCCACATAAGTAAAGAGGTCTGAATGCTCAGGTGATGTGTACAATTGGTGTATCAAATGAACAGACTGGACACCATGGCCTGGGATTTACCTTTTGCCGGTAGATGTAGTCTGAGCTGCACCTTATGGTTGGAAAGTTAGGGTACAAAGAGCAGGCAAGACAGTCAGCCTTCTCCAAAATTTTATCCCACCTGCTGCTCTTTAAAATACTTGAATAGCACTATTACATGGCATACAGTACCAGTATGATATACTTTACCAAGACCTCCACAGCTTTTTTTTTTTTTAATTTTAGAAATAAGTTGCTGCTGATCATATTACTCCATGCAGAAAAATTAACTAAACCCAATATGACACTACCAGTGGAAATAAGGTTTCTAACGCAGCTAAGAAACACCCATGAGAGGACAGAGGAAAACCTTAACCACTGGATAAAGGTTCAGGTCTTGGTCAGAAATTGTGCTGGAGCACAGAAATCCAAACAGATGGGATATGGGCCTCATTAGTTTAAATTCTTTTATGCCTATCTATTGAATTGCTTGTGTGTAATTTTCAGCAATCGTAAAAGAAAAACTAAGGCTGACGTGAAAAAAAAAAAAAAGCTTAGTATTGTTGCGTAGGTGGTTTTGATTAGAGTTAGCAGCAATTTAAAATGAGATGCATCTTCCAGAAGAAAAGACAATTTTACTCAGAAAAAATACACAGGATACATGAATAAGACCTTTGACTAGTGACGGGCAAACCACTGAAAAACACAAGTGATTATTACACACATTTTCAAACCTTTGTAGATTTCTTTCCTTCCCCCTTCTCAGAGGATTTTCAGAGTTCTTTTTTTTTTTTCCCTGTTCTTCCTACACCTACAGCATCCCTGATTACAGGTTTATGCCAGAGCACATAGAGCATTCAAAAGACTGTTGAGATGATACAGGAGGATTACCCAATACATACAAAATGGGTATGGAACATTTCTAGATTGTTTTCCTGGCCTCCTGCTTATTAGAGGATCCTAAAACGTGGACCGAGCTCTGTGCACTCATGCTACATTAGAAAAAAAAATTCTTTGAGAAGGTGTTTATCTTAAAAAACAATATGACCCCTGGATTCTTAGGCAAAAAAGCCAATTTATTCTGTTGAATTTTACACCTTTCAGACAATTAATCTTTTTTTCCCATAGTGACATCACCAGTTATTGACATAATTTTAAAATTATTTTAAAGCACTGACTATGTGCTTCACTACCTATATGAAACAAAGCACTAGGCTTGTCTCTGGTGCAGGTGGTGTCAATCCTGATCTTCAGCAGCAGACACCTCATTTTGCCTGCAGCCCAGAGAGCCACAAGCACGCGCTGCCTGCACCTGGAGCTAGGAGGAGGCTGTATCTGCAGTAGCACAGCGCTGAGCCTGAGCAAAATGCATCTTGCCTTCTCATCAAGGCTTACTACCATGGGCTGCGTGCCTGCTCACTGCAGCTACAAGGCAGCTGGTTCGAGGCCAATTTGCATCTGTCTGGCTCAGAGCACGGGAAGAGCAAATTTGTGTTTGCACACAAAGTATTTTGTAGATGTTCTATACGTCAGCTCAATAGGGGAAAAAGCTAAGCATAACAGTAGAGACCTCCTGGAGCTCCCCTGAAATCACCAGAAGATCTGACCCTTGCAGACATAAAGAAAAGAAATACCAGGAAATATGCAAATATCCCAGAGAAATTTGTCTTTCAGTGGATGCTGCAAGAACCCTTCCATTATCTGATTGCTTCACTACATCCCCGTGTTCCTTTTCCTATATCTGGGAGCATAAGTTACAGTCATACTGCACTCCCACTAAATGCCAAGTTGCTGCAAGTCAAAGAACTCTGGCACCTACACTCACATACACCTGTTTCCTGACTGACAGATATACGATGTTTAACTTACACCAGCCCTAGCTCATTCAGCAGTGTTTTCTTATCAATTTTTTAAAGTACTCTAGAGTCAATCTAAACACATGTGCTCTCCTGCTCTGGCTTCACTCCATTTAACCCCCTGTCACCGTCTGTGAGAAATGTAACAGCTGGATTTGCAGGATTACACAGGGATGACGAGACAGATGCTGCTGCTGTGGTTTGATGGTGGGAGAAGTAGAATCCGTGGTTCAATTCATATAACAGGAGACTGGAAAGCAGCACTGGGGTTTCCATACATCTGTTTGTAAGTGGGAATCTAGACTGACCAGTTCAGATATGTCCAAATAAAAGCTGTTAGCTTTAAAAAATTGGGAATGGTTTGTAACAATACACGAGTGAGTGTGAAGAAGTGTGACTGAAGGAACAACTCCTGAGTTGGATCTGAGGCAGGGCTGAGTATGGATCAAGCTTGGCAAAAGCAGAAGTTGTGGTGAAAAGGTGAGAAAAGGAGAATTTTAAAATGTCAGATCCGAGTTTGTTTTTTTTGTACTGTATGTATATCAAACAGCCTTACTGTTTTGTTTCTTCTGTATGTTATCGTGCTTACAATTTTCCATTCATATAAGGATAACGTTTCTCGAACAGATCAGTGCAATCTATTTGAAATAATTTTCCAATCAAGCTATATCCTAGAGATGGAAGTTAGGTCTATATTTAAAGAAATGAATTTGATATTCATCAGTGCATAAAATATAGTAGTTCCTGAAATATATTTTAAACTCAACTGATAGTCTTTCAGCCCCCATTGAACAATGATGAAAACGTACATTTAGTTTTAATTTTTTTTTTTGTAATTCAATATGAACTGTGCATGTATCAATATGCATGTGTTAATACACAAATATACATACACATATACCTGTGGGTGCAAAAACCTAGTATATGTCCTCACAAATGGCACACAGTGATGTCTCTTAAGACATTTAGTTGCCTCTTTCGTTTCTTCTGTAAAGAAAAGAGTTATCATGGTCATCAATGTGAACAAGATTCACCTAATGCTAAAAGACTTTTTTTTTTTTTTGGAGGCGGGGGAGGATGGTGAGAGACAGAGATGCTACCTCAGTATAGAGAAAACCCAATAACATGAAAGGTCAGAACCCTAGGTGTACCTCAGACAACCACAAAGCACTAAGTGGAAATACCAGTTTTGCACTTTAATTGTTTTCCACACAGTTGTAACTCCCTCCAGAGTGACCCTGTCCACTTCTGGTCCATTCTTCATGGGGCTGAAATATCAAAATTATGTCTTTAATCTTGATGCTAGCTAAAATTATGCATAAAAGCTGACTCCAGCCCAGAAAGACTCTCCAGGTTTCCATCTACAGTCAGTGCTTCTTCTCTGGGCCATTGAGCACCCAGTACAATCAGTCTTGGGAGGTGACCTTCTCTCTCTTCACTGCCTGGAGAGAAATGGGCCTCCTCCAGGCTAAAGCTATCCTTTGTAAATATCCTTTGAAGATGTTATAGAATCATAGAATGGTTTTGGTTGGAAAGGACCTTAAAGATCATCAAATTCCAACCCCCCTGCCATGGGCAGGAACACCCTCCACTAGACCAGGTTGCTCAAAGCCTCATCCAGCCTGGTCTTGAACACCTCCAGGGATGGGGCATCCACAACCTCCCTGGGCAACCTGTTCCAGTGTCTCACGATCCTCATAGTGAAAAATTTATTCCTAATGTCTAGTCTAAATTTACCCTCTTTTGGCTTATACCCGTTACCCCTTGTTCTCTCGCTACACTCCCTGATAAAAAGTGCCTCCCTCTCTCTCCTGTAGGCCCCCTTCAGGTACTGGAAGGCTGCTATTAAGTCTCGTCGGAGCCTTCTCTTCCCCAGGCTGAACAACCCCAACTCTCTCAGCCTGTCCTCATAGGGGAGGTGCTCCAGCCCTCTGATTAATTTTGTGACTCTCCTCTGGACTCTCTCCAACAGGTCCATGTCTTTTTTATGCTGGGGGCCCCACATCTGAACACAGTACTCAAGGTGGGGTCTCACGAGAGCAGAGTAGAGGGGGAGAATCACCTCCCTTGACCTGCTGCTAATGCTTCTTTTGATGCAGCCCAGGACACGGTTGGCTTTCTGCGCTGTAAGTGCACACTGCCGGCTCATGTTCAGCTTCTCATCCACCAATACCCCCAAGTCCTTCTCCTCAGAGCTGCTCTCTATCCATTCACCACCCAGCCTGTATTTGTGCTTGGGATTGCCTCGACCCACGTGCAGGACCTTGCACTTGGCCTTGTTAAATTTCATGAGGTTTGCATTGGCCCACCTCTCCAGCCTGTCAAGGTCCCTCTGGATGGCATCCCTTCCCTCCAGCGTGTCCACCACCCCACACAGCTTGGTGTCATCGGCAAACTTGCTGAGGGTGCACTCCATTCCACTGTCCATGTCTCCAAGAAAGATGTTAAACAACACTGGTCCCAGTACTGACCCCTGTGGAACACCACTTGTCACTGGTCTCTACTTGGACATTGAGCCATTGACCACTACTCTTTGAGTGCGGCCATCTAGCCAATTCCTTATCCAGCGAGTGGTCCTTCCGTCGAATCCATGTCCCTCCAACTTAGAGACAAGGATGTCATGTGGGACTGTGTCAAAAGCTTTGCACAAGTCCAGGTAGATAATGTCTGTTGCCCTTCCTCTATCCACCAGCGCCGTGGCTCTGTCATAGAAGGCCGCCAAATGTTGGTGCTAATCAGGCAAATGCAAGGGGCATTTTGAACAATTACTCTTGCTAACACTTTCAGGAGAACAGTATTGAAACTGGAAAGCTATTTTATTCTATTTCATGAAAGGAACTCTCAAGAAAATAGTGATTCAGCTACTTAGCCCTTGAAAAGAGAATACTGGAGGACTAAAATTAAACACAAAAATAAATGCACAGATTGGACAAGGAAAAAAAAGACGATTTTTTATAAACTCTGTGGAAATAATAGCATGGTTCATAAAAAAAGATGTAAGGCCACAGTGACTGTTTGCATAAGCCCACATGATGAATGATGTGTGGTTGTAGTAGAGTTACATGCTACAATCTTACTATATCATGCACTGAGTTGACTAAAAAAAGTATGAATGTGTCGGTATGGCCCTGAGCTGGGAAGGCTTGGTTAGATACAGTCTAAGTTTTGTTCTGTGTAAGTACCATGTAAATGTGGTAGTCCAGCTCTTGGCCCACGTGAAGCCTGAGCAGATCAGCCCAGACCTCACATGTTGCTGCCCAGAGTGCACAAGGCAAAGAAAACCAGTGCCAGGCCAAGTGTTTCCTTTTTTTTTTTTTTTTCTGCATCTGACCAACAGGGGAGTTGGAGGTGATGGGAATAAAAGCAATAGCAGTAGAAGCAATTTACAAACCAGGAAGTATATCTATGACCAAGTCCTTCTCTTGGGATTGTTTGCTTGCACTTCATGGCAAATGCATTGAAACTTTTCTAGCCCAGCACGTAGGATGGTGGCGACAAACAAAAACTGCAGAAACCCTAATGCATGAAGCAGCCATGGAATTTCTTGGTAGTATATTTAGATGTTGTTTAATAAATTACAAATTACAAATGTTTTAAAGAAATTACAAATTACTGCTCCTGCTGCTGGTTTTACTATTACAATTTCAGTTGGGTTTGGTTCAATTATACTTGGCATGACAAGCTTTACAAGTGTTTCCAATGTGTAAAAACACATGGACCCTTTGGATATCTTTCAGGAATAGATTTCCATTGAGGAACAGGACTATACGATTTGTTTGGAGTACGATTCCTACAGAACATTAATATTGCCCTGCTCCAGGTCACATATATTCAACATCACTTCCACACTGGTAATAAACTTGTCCCTGACATTCCACATTAACCCTTTTCTATCCTGCAATCTGATCCACCATAATCCAGGTCCTATCCTATTACGAAAAAGGAGAAACAGGTAGATTTTTTTCAAATTCTTGTCCGTTCCTGGTCACTCTGGCCAAAATTTTGTTGTCTGTCAGAGGTCAGACAATCTAACTGGCAGCATCAATGTGCCAGGCAAGTTTGCCAGAGTAGAAATAAAGCCAAACTCACTATTATCAGAATATTAATGGTCCTTCTTCCAAAGATTTTCAAATTAATCTTTTTACCCAGTGTTGTCTTATTACCATATGCTCTGATATCGCTATTTGATGAAAGGCTATTTTCTCCTGTACTGTTAAAATATTCTGAAATATCTTTTTTTTTTTTTTTATGGTTAGATACTGTGTGTTTGTTCATTTCCCCCCAGTTACTCCAATACTATGACTTTCAGTGAGCCTTTTACTTAGACTCTGTTGGAAGAACAGATACAAAGAGCTTATTTTCCAAAGCATTTCTTGATCTGAAGTTCTTTCCATGTAGGAGTAAATGAAACATCCAAACATAGTCCTGCTACAGTGCACCGGAGTTACAGGGGCCACAGTAGGGATCAGGGAGAGAAGTCTTCCCTGCAGCAGGAAAAAATGGCTCATGATTGCAAACCTGACCCCGGTTTCAGATGTTAGCAGAATTAACGCCATGCTACAAAGAAGTGAGAGGAAACAGCAGCTAAGTTACACGCATAATAAATACATGAGGAGAAAAAAGAAAAAAGAAATTAAAAGAAGAAAAACAAGGATTTCTGAAACAGTATCAAAATGAATTAGATTTATAACTTCTATGCAAATATCTGTAGATGATTCTGTGTTGGGATGTGACACGCAATATTCTTGTACAAATTTGGGATTCTTTATTAATGTATTAGTTGGGGGCAACATGACGAGAATGACTAAGAATTATTCAGGAAAAACTGGGACTTGTGTTTATCCTGCAGAATAGAAAGAAGGTAATAAAATTTACTGAACTAACATACAGTGTTAAATCAAAGCATATAGACCATCTTCTAGAATTTAAGTCTCTGTGAAATAATTATATCATCCTTTTTCCCAAGCATGTAACCTAGACAGAAGAAGTTGATTAGACTGCTCTCTAGTCAGACAATGAATCAGTGGCACAGCAGGACTATAGCTCTGTAGTCTCGAGATCCATGTACATACTCTGGTAATTGGATCAAACTCCAGGAAAAACATCCAGAAAATGAAACAGAAGTAAGCTAGGTCTTAACTCCTTCCATGTCCGTCAGCTGTATAAACGTCAAGTGCACCCCTTAAAATTAGCCTTTTAATTTTGCTGTTAGTTGCAGCATTTTAATTTTTCCCTTCCCGCGCTCTGTGAGTGTCTCTGCTCTCAACACACCAGCCAAACAGATCTTTAGGCAGAACAAAATGAGAACAATCCATTTAAGCCAGCCAAAACATGCAGCGAACAACAGAAAGCATTCCAAGATCCATTTGTAGTAGAACCTCCTTGTCTCACATCTGGGATCACACTTAGCCCAGGAAGCTTTGCAGCAGTTCTAGATCACTTTCCCTGCACCTCAGAAATGTCACCAAGGCTTGTCTCTTCCCCAACACGTCCCCACCATCCACACATGTCTCCATGAGCTTACAGAAAGGAAATCCACATAAATAAAAAAATAAACAAAATAGATGCCCTTTGGGGTGCTTTTTCTGGTTTTCTTCTTTCTTTTTCTTCTCTCTCTTTTTTTTTTTTTTTTCCCCCGACAAGGAAATGTTATTGCCAGCAAAAGCATTTCCCTCACTTGCACAGCTGCCACACAACCTGGCAGTCCTCTCATTCTAATCTTTCATGTTGAGATTCTTTTGAATCTGAAGTGATGGAAAAACACCTTTACAGCAGAGGTTTGGCACTCCATGAAACTGAACCCCAGCAGCAGGTCATTCATTCAACTGTGTAAGCCCAACCTTTATAGGGTGTGCTGCAGAATCCTCTGCTTTTAAATGACCTTACAGATTGCTGTGCCTTCACCAGCTCTGGAGAGGCTATCCAAAAAACATGACAAGCTGAAGGAAAAATGATGTTCTGAAAAACAGTGTTTCCCTCCCCCCTATCCCACAACCTTTTCCAGCTGTATAGGAAAAATGTTTTCCTTTTAGAAACACAGAGGAAACTGTGGAAATATCCCCATGCTTTTGCTACCACTCTCTGCCTAGACATAGACCAAATTGAAGATAATATATAATTATTTAAGAGGTGACATGGACTTAGCAATTTGGTGTCCTGAGAAGCATGTGTGTTTGCACTATCACTTAGGACAAGCTGACAGCATTTTGCTGACTGCTACAACCAATTCTTTGTTTAAGGATGATAAAGCGTGGGCTCAATCCATACGTGAACAAGTACAGGGCCATAAAAGCAGAATGAAAGTAATTGATCCCCATTCAGGAGGCATTTCACAAATTACATGCTGTCCAACTCTGGGAAAGGCAGTTTGACGACCTACTCCTTGACCTGATAGCATGAATCTGAAAAAAAAAAATAAGGGTGGCGGCTGTTATTACAAAATCTCACAAGGCCAAGGACCAGATCTGCAAAGGCGAGTCAGGCAGCACAGTACTGAACTCTGTAGCCCCTCGACTCATGGGTTTAGCCACCTCGTGGAATTTGTAATATCCAAATTGAAAGTCCAGGGTAGAAAGTCAGTCTTTTTTTTTTTTTTTTTTTTTTTTTTTTTTTTTTGACAAGGGAAGTAAATGCAGAATGTTATACTGTTTTTGTTGGCCAGGAGGTGGAAGACCTTATTTCAGTTTCCTGCACTGTCTAAACCACGTCTTCTCTTCCACCCCCAGAAAGCTCTTCCTCACTGCTGTGATGGGTTGGCCCTTGGCTGGGGGCCAAACCACACACACTCGCTCACACAGTCCCTGCCCCCACCCAATGATAGGGGAGAGAATTAAAGAGGTAAATGGCAAAGAGGACTCGTGGGTTGAGATAAGGACAATTTAATAACTAAACTACAATAATATTAGAAATAATACTATATACAAAGATGCAATGTGATACACAGTGATATTACCCCTCCCCACCTGATGGCCAAA
>WKFP01014717.1:782567-823385 GCA_011057875.1 Pterocles orientalis | reverse complement strand
CAGGAAAAAAAAACAGCTAACGATCCTCCGGGAGAGGGAGGATGCCAAAACTCACGGAACGGAGATAAACGAGTGTCCCGGGCCGAGAGCTAACGGCGACCGTGGGGGGAGGGGGGAGGAAAGACCTTGGGAGAGCGAACGCAGGCTCCCCAAAGCGAGACGAAACCGGAAGTGCAAAGCCAGTACTCCTAGAAGAGTCTTCTTCTAATATACTGGGTATGGCGTGCATGGGATGGAATAATTGGTCAGTCTGCTTCTCAATCTTTACCTAAAAGCAAATCCCAGGCTAGAAGCCAAACTGTCTCTTCCCCCCCAAAAGGCTGAATGTATGTCCTTGAGAACAAATAGCAACATCCTAGCAATAACTATAAACGTTCTTCTCTGTTCTTCTTTTATCAATTCTCTCCTGAGCAGGAAACCAAAACATAGCTTCTTACTAGCTGTTTATGAAGAGAAGGGAAAAGGAAAAAAAAAATTAACTCTGCTCTGCTTAACCCACGACAACTGCCAACATGGTTTTCTAACCACTGGGAAACTGGCTGAGGAGTTAGGGACACCATCTCCTCCTCTTACTGTGAATAGCGTGGAGTGCAGGCTGGCGGATTAAATTTGAGAATAAGCAAATATGAGACTTGTTTGGGAAGAGAAATGGGGAAAACATGAGCAGTGAGCTCCCTACCCTTTTCATCCCCACCACATCTCCAGACATGCAGAGAAGCAGAGCTCAACTGCTCTGAGGGGACTTCATTGACTAAAACACAGGCGTGGAAAGACTTCAGATGCCTCTAGAGTTGAAAACTGCTAAGCAGGAGTTCTGAGAATTTGAAATTTGGATGGAAATTCTTAAATTGTTTGTACTGAGACATTTTGTTCTCTCCACATGTATCTCTTCATAAACCAAGCAGCCAAGTAACAGGGAAAATCATTCCAGCCCTAAATAGATCCCTAGGCATTGTAGCAGCTTTCTGTCTAATCCGACTCCTGCAGAGAACAGTGAACGAAGCCTTTTTGCAATAGATCCAGTACATGCACCCTTCCTCCTCGTGATTTCTGATTTTGACTGTCTTCAAGCAGTGTGGTGGTGGGAAGAAGAGGATTTCTTGGGAAAGCATCCAACAGGGGGGACAGCTGCTGGGCAGATCTGTTATTGTTTCCTGTGGCTGAAGAAGTGGAGCTGTCTTCACGAACATGACCTAACCACAACTGTCTTTTTTTTTTTTTTTCTCAGTGTAATTAGGTATATTGATCTGCTTTTCAAGATAATTATAGAGCTAGTAAACATGGTATCTGGGTGTAAAACAAAAGATTTGGTGTTACAGATGTTCCATTCTAATTGCATTTCTATGACTACAAGGTATTTCTCTCATTTTGCATTTTTTACATTTCTTCCTTCATCTTCTCTCACCCACCATTTTCTGCTACTTTTTCATCTGTTCAAGACAGTCAAGTGCACTTTAGCCCTGTCTTTCTGGGAAAGTCTTGATTAAACGGTGGGCCTTACAATAAACTTTAAAGATGATTAGGCTTAGTCTTATCATGATTGCCTAATTAAGGTTTTCAGAATTTTTACTGTTAGATCCAGATAACTATTTTTGAAATTTTTTTGCTGACTTAATGACTGCCAAGCAGATGCCATCAGCAAACAATAATGTTTATTTCCTGGCCAGCTCACTGAAGGTCACTTTCATCTTGCCCCATTTGAGCTTGAACCAGTAACTTTATTAACAGAGTAGCTGAGGTTGAAAGGGACATCTGGAAATGGTCCAGTCCACTCCCTTGTGTCCAGGACTGTGTCCAAGACTATATCCAGATGGCTTTGGAATATCTCCAGGGACAGAGATTCCACAATGTCTCTGGGCAACCTCTGCCATTGTTTGACAACCCTCACAGTATTATTTTTTCTCCATGTTGAAATATAATTTCTTGTATTTTGATTTGTGCCCATTGTCTCTTATCCTGCCACTTGTTACCACTCAGTCTGGGTCCATCTTCATTACTCCTCCATCAGGTATTTACACACTTTAACAAGATCTCCATGAGCGTCCTCTTCTCCAAGCTGAACAGTCTCAGCTCTCTCAACCTCCCCTTGTATGTCGGATGCTCCAGTTCCTCCATCAACTTTGTGGCTCTGTACTGGAAACCATTCATTGCACTGAGGAGCCCAGAAGTGGACCCAGCACTCCAGATGAGTCTCATCAGTGCTGAGCAGAGGGGAAAAATCATCTTCCTTGATCTGCTGGCAATGCTCTGCCTAATGCAGGAGGCTGTTGGCCTTCTCTGCTGCAAAGGCCCATTGCTGACTCGTGGTCATCTTGGTGTCCTCTAGCACACACAGGGTCTTCTCTGCAGTGCTGCTTTCCAGCCCATGAGCACCCTATGTGCATAGAGTTGTTCCCCTCCAGGTGGAAGACTTGGAATTTCCTCTCATTGAACTTCTTGAGACCCCTCAGCCTGTCCAGGTCCCTCTGAATGACAAAACATCCACCTGGTGTATCAGCCAAGCCTCCCAGCTTCGTATAGTCTGCTAACTTACTGAGGGTGCAGTCTGTCCCACCAGTAAAGATGTTAAAGTGAAAGAATCCTGGACCCAATGTCAATGTTTGGGGAACATACTGACAGCTGTCGTTCAGCTGGCCTTCATGCTGCTGATGCCATCCTTTTGAGCCCATTCCCAATCCACCTCACTGTCCACTTATTTATCACAGAATCACAGAATATTAGGGATTGGAAGGGACCTCGAAAGATCATCTAGTCCAATCCCCCTGCCGGAGCAGGAACACCTAGATCAGATCACACAGGAACACATCCAGGCGGAGAAGGAGACTCCACAACCTCTCTGGACAGCCTGTTCCAGTGCTCTGTCACCCTCACCGTAAAGAAGTTTTTTCTCATATTTAAGTGGAACCTCCTACGTTCCAGCTTGAACCCATTGCCCCTTGTCCTATCACTGGATGTCACAGAGAAGAGTCTGGCTCCATCCTCCTGACACTCACCCTTTACACACTTATAAACGTTGATAAGGTCACCCCTCAGTCTCCTCTTTTCCAAGCTAAAGAGACCCAGCCCCCTCAGCCTTTCCTCGTAAGGGTGATGCTCCATTCCCTTAATCATCTTCATGACTCTGCACTGGACTCTTTCCAGCAGTTCCCTGTCCCTCTTGAACTGAGGGGCCCAGAACTGGACACAATATTCCAGATGAGGTCTCACCAGGGCAGAGTAGAGGGGGGAGGAGGACCTCTCTTGACCTACTGACCACCCCCCTTCTGATACACCCCAGGATGCCATTGGCCTTCTCGGGCATGAGGGCACAGTGCTGGCTCATGGACATCCTGGTCATCCTGCTGTCCACCAGGACCCCCAGGTCCCTCTCCCCTACATTACTCTCCAAGAGGTCAGTACCCAACTTATACTGGTACCTGGAGTTGTTCTTGCCCAGATGTAAGACTCTGCACTTGCTCTTGGTAAATTGCATTATATTTTTCCCTGCCCAAATCTCCAGCCTGTCTAGGTCTCGCTGAAATTTAATCTTAATTTAATCTGTACTTCATCAGTTTTTCAATGAAGATGATGCAGGAGACAGTGTCAAAAGCTCTACTAAAGATCAACAACATTCTCTGTTCTCCCCACATCCTCCAAGCCCATCATCTCATTGTAGAAGGCTACCAGGTTGGTATTCACATGCCTGTAGCATGACTCGCTTTCTAGCCTTTTTCAACTGAAAAAAAGTTCCTTCTGTTTTCTGAAAACAAGAGACAATCCAAGAAGTCATCAAATGACTTCTTCTGGAAACAAACTTTTCGACTGGACCAAAGCAGTCTGACTGGAGTGAGTAAAGGCTCAGGCAGAGCCTCAGCATCCTTCCATCACGGGAGATGCAGGAGCACACCCGCAGCAGCAGTCACACCGAGAGGCTGACAGCTCAGGAATGGCAGTGTGCCTTTATTCCATGGCCACAAAGAAGCTATCACCCATCAGCTAACATCATAGCCTAACTATGTCTAAAACAGTCCAGAACCCTGGCTTCAGGCAGGCACTTTTGGGATTGGTATGCGTGCAAATCTTGTGATCAGACACAGTGATGAAATATCAATGGCATTTTGGTGACCAATGTCATTTCATTGGTCAGTTTTAAGTTGCCAGTTTCTTTTGAAGCGATAATGGGTAGTAGAAGTCTTAGATTTTCTTTAGCAAAAAGACGAAAGATGTGGCAATTTAGATCTGCCTAGTCACTTCAAGAACCCCTTTCTCTTTATCTTAACTAATCTGTTTAATTGTTTAGGCCGAGATCACCAAATTCAAGCTGCTCAAGAATTCTTTTGTATTTGTGCATTGTTATTAGCAAAGTAAAAGGATACCTCATTGATAGAAACAATGATTCAAAATTGGAGAAGATAGCTCATTAAGTAATTCACATTTTGAAATTATTTTGAGTCTTGATTTTGCAGCTTCTGTGGCAATTGTCTGACACCATTTTAGCATGGCACACTTGTGAAAGTTCTTTGCTGATCATGAGATGCAGAGCAGCTTTGCGGCCAGTGCTGCCCTAGTCTTTTCTAAATGTATTCTGTAAGACACTATTGAGCTGAGGTTGTCTATTGCACTGATGAACATGCACACAGAACAAAGTGTCAAGGAGGAAAGATGGCTAGGAACTGATGTGGTTATTCACTTTACATGAATAACAAAATATGCATTTAACATTTTTCATTTTGGATCAGGATCCTCAAAAAATGCTGATGTCAAATAAAGAGGTACAATCCATCCTCTACTAGATTGTGTTGACTGGAAGAAGAATTTCATGCTCTGCTACGAGACAAGAGTTTTTCAGAACAGAAAGTACAGGATTTGCCTTAAGAGCCAGGCTATGAATCAACCACGTCCCATCTCTGGTGATGGCTGAAAGGAAGAAAAGCCTTTCACAATCCACCAACCTAACAACACGCAGTTCAGAGGAGGTCAGGAGTGAAAACTCTACTGCTCTTTTTTAACCATTACTTTACATCTTGAGGAAAGAGATTCCCTACATGTAATCTTGGAGAGCTACTAACCAGTTGCCCCAGTATTGTTTTCACTTTGCTGCACTGTTTATGGTTGATAGCAAATTTTACAGGCTGAAGCAGTGTGTATACAATGAAGCACTGAGTATACAATTACCATGAAGCCAACCACCATCTTAATTTGATGGAGCACTTCTATAATTTCAGGAGAATTTAAAGACCTGTCTTCATTGCCAAGAAGTAAAACCTGATAAAAGCAGGGGAATTCCCATTTTTCACACAGCTAGCATGCTATTGGCTAAATTATAATCCTAATCTGACAAAAAGGATGGATGAGCAAAATCAAGCTGGTGGTGTTAAATGATGACAAATTGGATCTAAATGGGATTTTAAATGAGGTGAGTAAGTTACAGAGAAAAATGCCTGTTTTGCCAGGGCTCAAGTGATGGGTCTGCAGTTCTCCTAACACCTGCACTAAGGCGCTTCCTTTCTGCACAAAGACGGTATGCTGTGTACTCACACTGAAAAATAACAAACTTTCTGCAGCATTTTTACAGAGGATTAATCACTGTTGTTAACAGTGGCAGTGTTAAGAGGGGGCTCTCCCAGCTGTATTTCCCATTGTTTTACTTTCCTTAATTGTTTATCAGAAGCAGAAAGCTCCAATATCAGTGTGAACTTAAAAAGGTTTGGACTTTCACAGATTCTTGGTACCAACTGTCTGCTTTGTATTAGAAGAAAAGTACATTTTAAAAGTATATTGAAATAAGGGCTGTGCTAACACCATCTTCGTTCTGTATGCTGCCTATTCATGTGGAGACAAAAGAGAATGGTTGCTTTAGTAAGTCTTTTTCCATTTTTGCACAATGTTCATTCATTCTGTGCTCCACCAGATGTGCTATGTTTCACTTCCAGCCAGGTTCCCATCTGTCCAGAAGGCTGGAGTTTGAAGGTCTCGTTACTGTGAGGATGGACTACTTCTTATTCTACCCATTTTGATTAAAAGGTAGGAAAGGGTGAAAGTGGGAAACAAGGTGGAAATTAAAAAAAAAAAACAACCCAAACCAAAACAGAAACAAAAACCTCTTTTAAAAAAATTTAAAAGTGAATGTAGAGGATTGTGAGCAACATTATAGGGAGACCTTGAACAATATATGAAATTAGGTGTTTGGTCCGAATTCAATGAAAGATAATGAAGGGTTTTGATATGATAATCCCACTTAAATGATTATAGAGTGGTGAGCTGCGAGGGGAGGAGGGGTGTTACAATAAGCTAGCCAGCCAGTTCTGTTCTCAGTAAAGTGTCAGATCGGCTGTTTTGCTAAAGATAAATTTTTCATGTTCCAAATATTCTGAGAGAAAATAAACTATACTAATAGCAAGATGCGTAGTGATTTGCACATTATCCAAGCCATTGAGTTATTCCTGACTGTCCCTATTCTAGTTCTTGATTTGCAGGCCAGCTACGCTCTGCAGCTGGAGCAAATTATATCAACAGAAGTGCTGATGTGACCACAAGTTGACAAAAGGACATGATTTCTAGTAGCAGAAAAGCAAATAGATTTTATGAAATTGTATCTAATAATGTTGTTTAACTCATGGATCTTGCATCTGACGTCTACTTTTTATCCAGTCCTTTCAGCAGCCCTTTGTTAGCAGTCACTCAGAAGAGGAAATAAAATGTAGCCATTGAAATAAAAATTGCTCTACGCTTTTTAATAGCTCAGCTGCAAGCTCTATTGTTTTATTTAATGGATTGTATAACTAAGTCTTTCCTCATGACTATACTCATTTGGCTTCCTAGTTTCCAAGCTAAACTACAGTATCTTGGGGTTCCAAACTAAAGAACTGAGAGGGAGAGAGATGAAAGGATAAAAGGTTCTTTATACGTGTAGAATGCAAACTGCTAGAAGTAATGTGGATCAGGAGTAAGAATGGCAACCAAAAGTCAAGAATTTCTGCACTGCATATCCATCTTATCCAAAGACATGTAGTGAGTGTGAGTACTTGTGCTTTGAGAGCCTTATGCAGAGTTGCAGACAATTGAAGTACTGTTCCATTAAATTTCTAAGTCATGCAGGAAAACTTCTCTCATCACCATGTGTTTGTCCAAGTAAACCAACAGTATCACACAGTTAAAGAAACAGGATGAAAAAGTAAAATAATGGGTAGAGAAAGCATTGGATTACTGTTCTCTAGCCACTTAACCGTAGGTACAGAAGACCTAAATTGCTCTGACAGGTCTCTCACGGCCCCATTGTGTAAATTCTCCCACACCTGTTTTTTCCTACGATGATTTCCTAGGGGACTGTCACTCGTGATTTGCACAGAGCCTGGCACCAAGGGTTTCAGCATCAAGTGAGGCAGCAGTTCAATATCAGTGTAAAGAATAATGCTGTACTAGGGGTAATGTGTGACGAAAAAAAATATTTTCTGTGACTGTATTAGGAGTAATCTCAGTGTAAAATTTCAGGGAGCTTTTGCAAGCCTAAAGGATTCTCCAGCACCACTGAAAAGAATGAAGTCACTGTATCACCAGTAAAATATACAATCCATTTCAACAGAAACTTGAGAACGGCAAACATTCATCCAAGATTTTAAAAGTCATTTTCAGCCAAGTAACCCAAAGCAGCTTAGAAGTTAATTGACAGGTAATATGAACTTCAAGCAGTGATGGAGTAATAAAACCAGAGAATCAATAATCACTTCCAACATCTTCTGAATTGTCTTTAAACATCTCAAACTTGAAAGAATCCCCCGTTATCTCTGTGGCCTTTTGAGACTGTTTATACAGAGTGTGTCTTGCACATGCTCTTTAAAGAATTTTGGGAAAGCCTTCTTTTTGCCGCTGTCCCAGATGTACTTGTGCCTTGTAGGCATGTTCAGTGAAATGGAAAAAAAAAGGCCTTATTAAATCATCAAGTGCTAAGAAGGCTTTCAGCTGTGGAAGATATGCAATGTACATTGCAGTTGAAACAAATCATGCAGTATAACCTGTTAAGGATGTAATTGAGATACATGTAATAATTAACCTTGGAACAGACTGGGAATCAGTTAATGAATCAAATCAATACCCTCTCCACTGATCCATAATAATTTGAAAGAAATGAAAAATTTAACAGTTGCTGTATGTGAGGTTATCATGGGCTGCAATTAGCTAGCCTCTGGGAGATTACGTTACCTAGTTACCAGAGGGTAAGTGTAATTTCCGTAGATCTTTGGGAAAGATTGTTATAATGACAGGTGCCAGACAATGAAATGGGTCAGAAAGGGACTTTAGGCGCTGGCTGTAGTTAGGTCAGCTCTCTGTCCCTCCAAGCTGCACATCCTTCTCCTGATATTTCGCACTTTCTGTTAGCGCTGCTGCCTGATGAAGACGTTTCAACAGACTCTCAGCTGAGTGTATCTGTTGCAAAAACTAGTGAAATATTGTCTTTGTTCTATGTGCTGCTACCTGTCTGGAGCTCTGTGCTTCTTCCAAGGTGTAAATGAACGCTATACTCTATGCTTAAAGCTGTACAGTTTCCACAAAGAGAGTGAATCTTTTGAATTTCTGGGTATGTGGAAAGATGCACTGACTGGCCAAATGAATAAATACAAATGAGAAACAAGATTCAAAAGTATATGTGGAGTATACGTGCCTAGATGGCAAATGTTAACGAGCCTATTTTATAACACTAAATAGGGTAGAGGAAGGAAAAAAGAACTGTTGTTTGCCTCCACAGCATGTACTCAGTGATACCCGTGCACAGTAGGATAGTTAGTTAGTTACCACATGCAAAGCAGAAAGCAGATGGTATGGTTGATATAGATCACAGGAACGTGAGTATCTGTGAGTGTGCATGTCTTTGTATGTTCGTGTGTAAATCAGCAAGGAGTTTGACATTGACATACTCCATCAAGTCTAGTTTATAAGGAACAAATAGTGCAACATTCTGTGCATCTGGCAACATAACTAGCTCTGTCAATCTGTGGATACTGCTGACATTGTACTATTAGCGTCACTTCCATCTGTTTTGTTTATGTAGGGCTTGATTTACTTTCACCATGCGAATCGGTACTGGGTAGAAAAAGTCTCTGGTTCCAACGAAACCTGCCGTGTATCACATTGCACATTATCAGAAAGGGGAACATTATTGCAAGGATTGTTACCTGTTTCTTCAATGGGAGATACTTGTGTATGTTATGGAATACAGAGGCATGCAAGTAGATCATAAAAGACTATTTCACCAAGACAAATTAAGTCCTTGTTCATTTTCCTGTCTTCAGGGATAAGGAAATAATGTCTGAGACAGGAGGCTGTCCTGGTAATTCATAGTCAGGTTAGTCCACCCTGTCTCAAATGCTTTTTTCCTTTCTTCACCTCATTGCTGCCACTCACTGCTTTAAATTAAACCATGGAGATGTTCTCTCTGACAGATTTGGTTGAAAATCTGGATCTCCTTTTCCTTGTCTTCTGTGAAACCATAAGGCAGATTAGCTGGACATATTATGTTATTTAAAAAAAAAAGGAATTTGAGTAGATTCAGTAACCTTCATTATGAGTCATAGGATCTTTTCTGCCCAGGCATAGTCAGGTCTATACTTTTATATCTCATGTAAAGAAACAAACACAATCCTATTTAGAAGAACTAATTAATTACTTACTTCAAGGGCAGGCTGATATCTGTTGAACAAAAACCTGTTTTCTGTGGTAACTGATCCTTGAATAAACAGCATCCTTTTTAATCCTATCTTCAGAGTTATACGATGTACCCTACTAGAAGTTTAGCCATGCAACAAGGCCCTTATTGGAAACCCTGTAATACAATGCTCTTGATCTTGAAAAGACGGATTCAAAAGTAGCTATTATGAAACTGCAACCTTCTCTGTGGTATTTGGTAACAGGTCAAGATTTGGTAACAGGTCCCAATATTCAGAGCTGATTTTCTGCAGCTCCCAGGTTTTGTAAATCTCATTTAGCTGCCCAGGCATATTCTTCAATACAGAACAGGAAACAGGTAAGGATAATTTAGAGAGGCCAGAATACCATCTATTCTGACAAAATAAAAATGAGTGACTTGAGCCCTAACTGTTTGCCTGATCCCCGAGGTTAACCAGAGAAATCAAAGGTTTTCAAACCACGGCAATAAAACCATCTTGTTTACTGATTTGGTGCACTTAGCTTAACAGAATAACCTTCTGTCAGAATAACCTTATGTCTTCTCTCCCACAGGCAAACCGTGATGTCATCCACACCCGCTAGTTCAGCCAAGTGCTCACAGGACATACCTTTAGCCTGACGGTCGATACTAAAGACACCCTCAATGCTCTGCTGTCATAGTTCAGCCAAACAACCTGCAGGCAAAGATCATGTCCTTCCCCCTCTGTCCTCAGAGGGAGGAAACAACAAGACCTTTTCTTCTATGGCAAGAAGTTTCTAAATCTTCAATCTTCAGACACAGTGCTCCCAGAAGAATAGCATCATGTTTGTTTCTAAGAATTCAGAGTGAATTATGACTCTTGGTCCAGTGGCTGAAAATGTCACTGTGGAAATTATCACCATGGAAAAAAGAGGAAGAAATTCCACCCTAAACCAAAGGTACTCAATAGTTCTGCTGAAGTCCTATTTCAAATACCAGCAGGTGTTCAGCCTGAGGTCTGTCGTGGCTATGACAAATTTGAGATCTGGTACTGAAGTGTAAGATGTTGAGCCGAACCGGAAATGACTGGTTAAGTGCAGGAAGCCTGAATTTCATACATTTAGATATCTGCACAAGATTTTAATAATTCAAACCTTTTAATTTTCTTATTCCTATGTTTGAAGGCACCCAGAGCTCCCACTGTCTCTATTTCAGGCAGTGCAGTGTGGTGTGACGAGACTGGGACATTTCCTTCTCTCTGCCAGGTATCACACCAGCCAGGATCCAGATTTCCTTGGATTTCATTGCTTTGTCATTATTCCATTTCACCTACTTACAGAAATGGTTCAGCAGGAAAGACAGACACTAAACTGACTGTCAGGGCGTAACACAGGGAGTGTGTTTTCTCTCTGTCACTCCACTATCAGTTGTAATCGGGTGGACAGAGACAGCAGATGCTTGGTGGTCTTTACGTCATAAGCTTGCTATTGATACCTGATGGACTGGAGGTAAAAATTCCCATATCTCAATAGCCATCAAGGGGACTGAGCATGCGATGGTGAAGAACATGTAGTAAATATAACTTATAGTGGTTCCCCTGCATTGGCATAAATCCTTTCCCTTTTCACAGGTAAAACATATGATTTTACAAACAAAAGCGCAATTGCAACATTCAGGAACCTTATTCGCGCATGTAGTTGTTCAAGGTGTTCAGAATCAAGGTGGGATTGTGTAAGTATCTTTCTCTATATATTTTTTTTTGCAGTTCACATAGTGCATAAGCTTTTGAGAAGATGGATAGACTGTTCTATTTGTTTCTGTCATCTCCAACATGATACCTCAACAGAACATTGCAAAAATGATTTTAAAAAGGAAGCTCAAACACCTATAGAAACCTTAGGTATTGCACAAAGGTAACTTCAAGATATCCATCCTTGCAGGTGGATGCAGTCTGTGCAGTGAAAGAGCAGACATTTAATGAGAAGAAAGTCTGTCACGTATAGTTTAGAGCAGACACCCTGGGACAAAGGTTGTGGATTGGGATCTCGTCCCTAGACCTTCTGTTCGTTGTTTTTCTGTGTATGGAAGTACACAGCAACTGTTAGGCACTGCTTTCCATTGGCAGACCTGAAAGCATTTTGCAAAGGTGGTAAGGAATGACCTGCTGAGACAAGTGACATTCCCATGTTGCTGCTAGGGAATGGAAGATCATGCCATTGCTGAACCACAGCTGAAGCTGTGAACTTCTGAGCAGATATACAATGCCTGATGACCTCCTTACATCAAGAGCTCTAACTGCTGGGCCTTAGGCTGTTCCTGGATGAGACATATACACCACCCTTATACTATTTCCTAGGTATATATTGTGCAAAATACATCTGAACAGGACTTTCTTCAACTGTACTAAGTAGAGGCCAAGGCACGTTGGGGATATGGCTGTTGTGTGAATCCAGGTCCTAGACTTCTTTGAGTAAAACTGGCAGGTAATAGTGAAAGACTGAGACAGTGTTAGCACTTCTCGGGCTTTATTTATGTCTGCTTTTTTAATAACTAGCACCTCGAAATGGAGTATATCTCCTGTTATTTTATGTTTTGTTTGCATGGTGTTTCATTGAGTTGCAAGACAGGAACCCAGTTTACCTCAGCCAAACTGGATTTTCAAGCAGAATCTTCATATGTGGCATCTGGCGTAACTGCTTTATGTACCGGATGCAGTACCGTCATGACTTCACAGCCCTTTTTTTTTGTTTGTTTTTGGTTTTTGTTTTTGTTTTTGTTTTTGTTTTTTGTTTTTTGTTTTTTGTTTTGTTTTTTCCAGAGAGGGCAGACAGCAGATAATTCAGTAAAACTCAACTGAAATACAAATTTCGTTAAACTTATTAAGAAATATAGAGGTTTGTAACTCACTGAAAAGCATATAGTAGCCTAGTTGGGGCATCATGGACTGCAGGCACTCAATGTTTATGGAAACATAAATAAAGTTTGCCTTTGCAATTCTGTGCATTTCATATTTAAAAAGGAAAAACTAATACTCATCCTACATCTCTGAGAACTAAATTATCAGTAAAATTGTTCAAGGTCTATAAATTAAAGGTAACATAGGAAAACAAAAAAGTATCTTTATTTTTACCATTATTGTTTTATTGTGTATTATAGCCAAAATAAGTACTCATAATTTGAAGCCAGCACAGAGTCATTATTTTTCATAATTTAATAATGATGATGTAGAGCATATGGCCAAAAAAGGCAACGAAAACAGTTAAAAAACCAAAACCAAACAGAGCTCTGTAGATACACAGTAATGAGTTTGTTGTAAAAAGAAATGCTCATCCTTGTATTTTGTAATGCACGAACTCCAGGATTGTATGTATTCATCTGTTATTTACTCCTACTGCAACCACAGCACACCATTAACCTGCCTCCACTCCTGCACGAGGGTATGCCATTACTGTTGTCTCTACTCCACAGATGGTTAGTGCTGAGATGAGACATTCCATGAATGCTTCTGCTTTCTTCTGAAAATGAGGGAAAAAGAAGCTCGATACCTCCTGCAATAAAGAGCTATGGGAGCAAAGCATGCAACTCAGGGGTGATACCTCCAGTGTGAGTACCCTGATTAGTAGACACAAACTACAGCAGGACACTGGGGCTCAGTGGCACATCATCACGACCTTAAGTGCAACATACCTTTCTGAAAAGTACAAAACTCCCCGTTACTAGTGTGTGACATGATGACCAAAGCTGTCTTTGAGGAGGCAGCTTGAGCTCCTTCATGAGCTGGCTCTGCTCTCTGTTGTGGTTTTGTGTGGGGGGTTTTGTCTGGTAGCAGGGAGGGGCCACAGTAATGGCTCCTGTAAGCAGCTGCTAAAGGTTTCCCAGGACTCCAGCTCTGCTGGCTGCTCTGTATGTAACTGCTGAGAGTTCCCCCGGCTGCAAGCCTGCTCTGGTGGCAAGGGAGGGGCTGCAGTGGTGGCCCCTGTAAATGACTGCTAAGGGTTCATCCCCACTCCCCACTCCAAAGGTTTTAGTAGCTGTGGGGAGGAGTGGGGGAAGGAGTACCACTTCTCTAGCCCCTGTGAGAAATGACTGGAAGTTTCCCCAGCTTCAGGCTGGACCCACCCCAGGTGAGGGCTAAGCCAATTGGCGCCTCTGCGAATGACATATTTAAGAGGGGGCACAGAACAATGGGGTGGCGCGGCCCCGGGCAAGGCCTGGTTTGGGTGGAGCAGACCAGCCACCTAGCTGCCTGCTTGGCTTCTGGGAACTGAGCTGCCATAGCCCAAGACTCAGCCATGGCTCATCCAAGAGTTGGTTTCCTAGGGAGCAAATGACACCCTGTAGGGGAGAGAGAAGTGAGATTTTGAGAGAGAGATGGTTACATAGACACTCAGTCAGAAAACAGGAGTGATAGGAAAGGAGGCGGCCCTGGAATTTCCCCTGCAGTGAGGTGAAGATTCATGGTGGAGCATGGTGTGTCCCTTGGTGCAGCCCATGAGAAGATGCAGCTGTGGAGCACCCCACACATGAATTATGGAGAAGCCCATGCTGGAGCTGGGCAGTCGCCAGGGCACTGTGGCCCTGTGTGGAAAAGGACTCATGCCAGAGCAGTTTTTGAGAAGGATTCTCCTGTGAGAAGGGACCCCATGCTGGAGCCGGCAAAGACTGTGAGGAGCCCTCCCCTGAGGAGGAAGGAGCGGCAGACTGAATGCATCCCCCATTTCCTGTCCCCCTGCGCCGCTGGGGGTAGGGGAAGGTACAGAACAAAGCCTTTGGGCTTTTGGGAGGAAGGGAGGGGTGGGGGACAAGTGCCATTTTTTAAGATGTAGCTTCTCTCTCCATTATCTTGCTTCTTACTGTAAATAGTTAATAAAATTCAACGTTTTTTTTGTTCTTGCAAAGTCACGTTGATTTCTTGCCCATGACCCTAAGTGGTGAGTGAAACCCTCCCTGTCTCTGCCTCAGCCCACCAGGTGTTTGACAAAGGACTGTCCCTGTGGCCTTAATAAACCATGACAGTCTCCGAAATCGTAGGAGTCTTCCCACTGAACTTTCTCCTCTGACCATCTTTTTGGAGAAAGTGGCAGCAGCCCTACATTTTCTGTGGTTTCTTGCTGCGTTTGGAAAGTCCTGGTACGTTTTAGCCCTTAGAAGGAGATATTTTGCATGTAGTACAGACTTGATAAGGGCAGCCAGCTACTTATAACTAAAAGATTGCACCTACTCAGAAGGACTTATGTGGATGGAAATAAAAAGGTAGCTCCATGGACTTTATAGTTTGGCATTTGCAGAGACAACAACGGCAGGACTTTATTAGGTATGATGTTCTTGCTGAAGTCTTTGCAAGAGACTCTATCATTGGTAGTGTTATAGACCACAATTTTCTTATGTATAACATTATATTTGAAGTTGACCCATATTTGCATATTCAAAAGAGAAAGGTTAGTTACCAGTAACTGAAGCTGAGTCAGGCAAAACTTTCAAAGATCCTGAAAGATGAATTCCAGGTAAATGAAAGTGAGAAAATTTCCATCAGTTCTAGAAATAAACTAATAACTTTCAAAATATGGACAGTTTGCAGAGCTCCTATTGACAGAGAAAACAGTTACAGTCAAAATGCCATCCTCTGAATCTAGTCTTGCTTGATGAGTGGGATGATTGTTTGGCTATCACACCTGAGTAGTCTAAGCCTCAGTATGTATGGGAACTGGTGACATTTGGCTTTTCCAGTGAGCTCCTGAGTCCCGCAGGCAAGTGGGATAGAAGCACATTCAGTGTCAATGGATGTTTAAGCTGTTTAAAATGTTAATATTTAAGCAGACATAAGTGAGTTTGGGAGTTTCTACAACTAAGAAGAATAGATACTTGAAAGACTGATCCAAGCTGTATCTGGAGAGTCCTGATGTCATCCTGATGGATAACAAGGGTGCCTGCTGTCATGGCCCCAGGAACATCTGTTTGCATCTAAAACAGAAATATTTTTTGAGGAATGGGCAGAAAGATCTAGATACATGGGATTGTACTGAAACTGGACTTTTTTTTGTGTGTGGCAGGTTTGACAGCAATATGAAGTTTTCTGCTGGGAGACAATTTGCGTTTTTGACTTGATGGCCACAGACATGAAGCTATCATAAAGACACCGCGTTGGACCTCCAACCATGTCCTAGCTTATTGAAACAACCAAAGCTCCTTGTATGCTAGTGTTACTTTGACTTTTCCTGTGGATTGTAGCATAAGTTCCCTAATGACAAAAATGTTTTAACTCCAAGACAAAATAGCCAGTGAGTGATAAATAACAGGCTTTACCTTGAGTTTCAGCCACTTAAACAATTGAGTTGAAAGGTTATAAACAAGTCTCTGAGCTCAAACACAATGGGAGCATGTAACAAATGAGTGCTGTCTGTGGCCTAAAAAGAAAAAAAAAATCCCCTTTTTTCACATTACAACTACCAGATGACTAGTGAGAGGGAGAAAAAGGAGGAGGAGGAAGAGAAGGAAGAAGAGGAAGATTTCCTCTCTAGGGTGTTTATTTTTTTTTTCAGTCCTGATTAACTTAAAAGTAAGGAAGCATTATCTTCCATTATATAGGTATAGCTCATTAGTTCACGTAATGTATGTTTTGCAACAGCAGCTACCTCTCTTCAATTTCTTTAAAAGCGTCTCTGTAAGCACTAATGGACAGACTTCTATGAGCATTTTCTAGTTTAAAAAGTCTAGTTTGTACTATCTCTGAAACTTTAAAAGGAACATTTCCAAAACTGGTAAAATTGTTTCCTCTGTGAAAAGGAAGAAATATTTCTGAATGTCTTTCCCTTTTTTTTAAAAAAAAGATAAACCATTTAATCAAACTTTCATAAAAGTTTTAAACTTGACAACACACTTGCAAGCTTTGGACTGGCTTGTTCCTGGATGTCTGCAGTATTTGACTCCAGGGACTCTCAACTTGAAAATTCCTCTGAGAGAAAATGTGTGAGTATGTGCAAGATAAAGAATCACAGCATCATAGAATCATAGAATGGTTTGGATTGGAAAGGACCTTAAAGATCATCAAGTTCCAACCCCTCTGCCGTGGGCAGGGACACCCTCCACAAGACCAGGTTGCTCAAAGCCTCATCCAGCCTGGCCTTGAACACCTCCAGGGATGGGGCATCCACAACTTCCCTGGGCAACCTGTTCCAGTGTCTCACGTCCCTCATAGTGAAAAATTTATTCCTAATGTCTAGTCTAAGTTTACCCTCTTTTGGCTTATACCCGTTACCCCTTTTTCTCTCACTGCACTCCCTGATAAAAAGTGCCTCCCCATCTCTCCTGTAGACCCCCTTCAGGTACTGGAAGGCTGCTATTAAGTCTCCTTGGAGCCTTCTCTTCTCCAGGCTGAACAACGCCAACTCTTTGAGCCTGTCCTCATAGGGGACAGGAAGAGAGGAGTTTGAATTGTATAAATGTACTGGTTGATTAAAGCCAGGAGGGTGCCTTAGTAATTATAGAGCCTATTTTTCACTAGAAGACAAAGAGAAATGTTGAACAACACAACTTTTTTATCCAGTCGGAAACACAGCCAATCTGCTTTATCTATAACCAACTTTCTTAGACCTCGGATTCCCCACAGTATAAGCAAGAATATGATAAACCAGTGTTATTCAAGTAAAGCAACAAACTTTCTGGCTATTTCTAATGTACCTAATTTGGGGACTTTACTAGTTGCTTCTTATTCTCTTGAGTAACTTAATTATAGTGCATTTTAATTTAGAACCGATTCTCACGTTTCTGTTCATTAGTTAAATTATGTGAATTGCTGCGTCCATGGATCTCATTCACTGACATAGCAACCAAGGTAATATTTTTTTCTTACCAACTACAACTTAAACCATTATTTCCCCTTTTGATAGTTTCTCTGGATTTTTACCAAGGTTTGGATTTTGAAAAGACACTCTAGAGATTCCCTTACAAATATAGTAAGATATAATAAAATTCTCATTTTGAATTAAAATGTCTTGATTTTGATGTTTGGTTAAAACACAAACATGAAATGTCTGTGGTGTTAAGCTGAGATTCCATCTGCTTTCTTGATGTTTCTTGACAATATCTTGACCGTTTCTTGATCTACCTATTAGGGATCTAATGAATGATCAACAACAAGAGGTGGCTGGATTGGCCAGACAGCCTCTTCAGTCAAAATCTGAGTGCATTTCTGATATTCTTAGTTTTCTTTTTTATAAAACTAACAAAAATTCAGAGAGGGACACATGGCTCAACAGAAGAGTGACAACTCTTAAATGAACTACTGGTTATTTAACAAAGACCATGGTTTCTCCAGCAGGATCATGTTCTGTCAACCCAGCTGGCAAATGCCTGAAAATTTGATGACAAGCAAGACAAACAAGCAAATAGCTCCCTCTGTTCTACCTCACAAAACTAACAGTCCCACCCTTTGTTTTAGACCAAGACTTCAGCATACTTGCGATGTGTGTGTCATGTGAGTGTGAGTTACTTCTCTTCTACACCCACTCACACTTCCTTCCTAATACCAAGTTGTTGCAAAATATCTCATCAGCAGCCCCTTTCCTGGTGCTTCAAGAAAAATAAAAAGGAAAAAAAATTGAATCCATTGTTCTTTGGTTCATTTTACCCAGTGAACTAAACTTGTTTGTTTTGCCCTTACAAGGCTAGATCTCCTTCCTGTTTGTGAATGAAATGCTCATCAGCACAATGTAATGTGACTTCATTCAGTACCAACAGCTGCAGAAGAAGCAGCCAAGAAGGGAATTTTGGACATTCAGAGGAAGACTGTGCAAATATTTGGCTTTTGAGGTTTAGGAAGAGGAAAAGATTTTTTCTTTTTTTCTGGGAATGTTTTCACATTGGCACAATTTTTTTTTAAGCTCTGTTTTCTGCATCAAATTAAAAAAAAAGTGGAAAGCATTTTGTTTGGGTTGAACAAAACAAGTAATTTGATCAACAGGAGTTGTCATTTATTTTAAAATTTAAACTCACTGAAAGCGTAATTTAACTACTTTTTATATAAGTTCAAAGCAAAACTCTGATATATTTAATTTTGAAAATATGCAGGTGTTTCCAAATTCTGTTCTTTCTCTTTTTCATTCTTTGAATTAAACATATAATTGCATCTACTCCATCACCAACCCAGTACTTCCTTGTACCACTACACGGTCTTATATAATATTACATAGAGTCAACTTTCAAGTAAAATAATTTCACTAATTTTTAATTTACATAATTATATAATTCAAATAACACTCTGGAAAATGTCTTTCATCACTCCAGTATTTTTAATCTCATGGTTTCTTCATTTCAAATTCACCCTGTAACTACCTTCCTGTTGTCTATCTCTGCTTGCTTTGCTTTTAGTATTTTAACTCCATGTCTTTTTCTTTCTGGTTCCTACCCCCATTTCTAACTTAAATAATCACACTATACCTGCATCAATTAATTAAATGACATATTCTGCCATAGCATTGTTCATAAGGGTTGCACCATGCCAATATATCTGCCTTGTCTGCCTAGAATATACAGTTCCACTAATTAAATGTACATAGGTGTCTAATCCTATAGTTAATCCTATGACTGTTATTTGAAGTTATTTTGAAGTTTCCTGACAGCCATACCCTGAACCACTCAGATGAGCTCTCTTTCTACTGGGTTTTAGATGGGGCTTCCACTGCTGTTTCACTGCTGAGCCATGTGGACGTATTGTTCCCTAATTCTCTTTTTCAAACTAACGACAGCTGTCTGAATTCAGTGGTGAGAGCTAGGATCATTATTTTACTCACTAATTTGTCATTTTGCTCCTTTAAATATTTGTTTAAGAGAATTGCCTTCACTAGGCAAATGTAGAAAACATTCTGAAATTTCATATTGGGAGAATCAGGTGACTTAGTCTTTCTTACAACCATGTTAGTCACATTGCAGACCTCAGGCTCATTTCTGTCATTCTTAGAAAGACAACTTTGCTCTCGTATTGATTTTGCCTGAATAAAATAGGCTTTAATATTGTCCAAATAATGCAATGAAACTAATGTGCCAAGGGAAAAACAATTGTCCTATTTATGCCATTTTCACACTCTCACAGATTTTGCATATTTTTTCGTTTCTGAATTTTGTCAAGATTCCCATTAACGCTTTTGAAATTCCTATATTTATTGGACAAGTAATAGCTCAATAGATCACTTTAAAAATATCTGACTTTTAAAATTAAACTGTCACGCAATCCAGCTTCTATATTCTGAATATTTATTCAGATCAAGACACAACTAGCACTGTGAAGAAGCATGCGTAAAATGTTCAAGACCATTTTCTCCAAATTATGTTTACAGTAATATTAAAAACTATCCATAAATCCACCTCAAATATAAGACGTCAGCACAGATCCAGATACCTGTCACTCTCACCACCAGTGCAACACAGCATCAGCAGCATGAGATGCTCTTCTGCGATGCAGGATCCCACTTTCTGTCACACTACAGTTTCCCTCCCAGCGAAACTGTGGTTTTTTTTCAGCACGCTGAGGAGCATCTTCTACCCTGATTGACTTTTTCCTCAGATATATTAATCACATAATTGTAATCACGAGAAGCCATTGTGTGTTGTTCCTACTGAAGCAGAGCATTTATAGCATTGCAATTAGGAAGGCTTCATTGCTAATACACTGGGCATTTACCTTTTTCTGCAGATTTAATGGCACTTTGCTCTGTGATTGAGTTCAAGGAGGATGCGGAACATGTCTGCAAAAAAAATTAATGTGTCTCTTCAAGTGCTTTGAATATCTGCCAGATTTAATGCAAGGGGCTGGACACCCCCTTTCCTGTGGTGAAATTTCATGTCAGCTTTCTAATACATCCCTTCACTTAAGCTACATCTTGTTTCAGTAGCTTTTTGCAGTCACCCTGGCAAAAGCAGGTTGTCTCATTTTCCCATGCCACCTACTTTCAAAGCACAAATACAGTGGCTTTCCAAGGTGAATATAAAAGTTTTTGAGTTTTACAAGAGCCACTGGCATTTGGAAAACTCTTTGCATCTCAAATCATATTGAAGAGTAGAAAATTCCAGCAAAGAGAGCAGCAGTGGAAGAAGGGCAAAAGTGAATTGTGCACAATGAAGTAGATAATTTTGAACTTATTTTGTACATTTTCATTGTGTAATAAATTTAATTTCCAAAAAAAATTTCTCTAATCTCTAAAAAAGCAACACTTGCTTTAAAAATATTTAAAAATAGTCTCAGAATGATTCTGAGGCATTTGTAATGGTTTCCCCATAGTGTTTTAAACAGGAAACCTGTTGCTTCCATGAAAACAGATTTGTTTCAACAAACTGCTGTTTTCCTTCCTCCCTAAAATGTTTAATTGAATGATGTTATAAGTGCTCCTAGTTGTGCAGTGTCATTACTTAGGCAGGTAGTCATTGTAGGTTTCTCTAGACTGAAAGGTAAGTGGATGGAGGAAAGAGATAGCTGGATGTCCAGCTCTTGATTGCGTTGAACAGAGGTGCCGGTGGATCAGGTTCCCTGTCAGGATCATGCACCGAGGACCCAAAGTGTGACAAAAGTGCTAATCAGATAAGTCTGCTTCTGTTTAATACTCTGTATTTCCTCATATTCTGCACAGAGAGATGTGCAATTCAAACCTAGTAGCTGCATAAAACTCCTTGTGTATGCTTTCCTTCAAAATAAAGGTGCCCCCTGAGAAGACAACGCATCTGAGCCCAGGCTATTTTGGACATATTAACTGCTTAATATTTGTCACTCCTACATAGCTGTATCATTTATTGGTGTTAAACTCATTTGTGAAGATAGAAGTGTGGTAGGAAATGACACCCACTTGTAGCAGCAAGTGTTAAAGTTTGAAAGAGCTTTGATTTACTAATTTTACGGTGTGGTGTATTGTGGTTGTTATCGATACGTTTAATTTGTCTCTTCTATTTTTAGAAGGTTCTTTTTTCCTCTGCTGCTATGTGACTCCTTGACCCTCTCCCAGATGATCTTTGTTCCTGTGACAAGCAAGTCATAGTAAAAAAAAAAAGTCAACTGACACAAGTGCTGGTTTCCTCTCACCTCCCTCAGACTGAAGTTGAGTTCATTCTGGGTCAGCAAGGAAAGGTTTGTGAGTAAGGAGCAGCAAGACTTGTGTGGCATTTGCTCATATAGTCACCTTTCCCTCTGACTTGTAAGTGGTCTTCAATTTACCATGAAAAACAACCTGGCCTGCCTTGAAAAAGTGAGACTCAGAATTTATTGCAGCTGTTGTTTGACTTCACCTTTCAATGCTGTATCCACAGCAAAGAAACACGAAAAAAAATATCTAAGTAATCTGTTATTTTTCCCCCCTCTTTTTTTTTTTTTTTTTTAAATTATATGGCTGTTACTTCAGTGACACATCCTTGTCCAGTGTATTCTGGAGTTGCCCTCCACTACTGTTCACTATTGGAGGGCAACTGGTTGAGTCCAGCAACATTGTGCACAGGGACTGAAGGTATGAGGAATATGCATACAGGGGGCTAGATGTAGGAAGAGGTTTTGGGGAAGATCAATGCACCGAGCAGCACAAAGGGAAATAGGGGAAAAAAGAAAAGACAGGCTGGTTGAATCATAGCGTCAACTACAGTTTTAAGAATGTGTTTGTGTGACAATGACTGTGAAACTGATATAGTTCCTAACTCTACAGTCATCTGGTATGATACACCTCTGTACTGTGTTTCCAAAGCTCCTGGCTATAAGACCCTCTGAAACTACAGTCATCTCATGACTATAGCACCCAAATACCTTTTTCCTTATGATTCGCTATGGGGAAGTGCTTGTGGTGCGGTTTTGCATACAGGGAAGACCCTTGAAGCTCTGAATGGCTGAGAAGGGAATGCACAGAAGGCAGTAAAAACCATATAACCATCTCATTCTTAATATCACAACTTAGATTCTCAAACCTCCCATTCATCCACAGCCAGATCACAGGGAACAATACTTTTTCTGCCAATAAAAAACTGGGTGTATTCAGAACTGCCCAAATCCTTACCATACTCAGTAGCTAAAGAACTATTGCATGCTTCGACAGGAGTTCTGCCTGGATTCTGCCTGATTATCTCCCATGGTCTTCTCCGGGTCCTGTCCAATTAAAAGGCAAAGCAACAATCTAATTTTCTCAAGTGCATTAATGGTAAGAATCATAGAATCATTAAGGTTGGAAAAGACCCCAAGGATCATCAAGTCCAACCCAACACCACCTAACTCACTAAACCATGTCCCTAAGCACCACACCTACACATTTCTTGAACACCTTCAGGGATGGTGACTCCACCACCTCACTGGGCAGTCTGTTTCAATGCCTGACCACTCGTTCAGTGAAGAAATTTTTCCTAATATCCAGCCTAAATCTTCCCTGGTGTAACTTGAGGCCATTTCCTCTTGTCCTATCACTTGTTACTTTAGAGAAGAGGCCAGCACCCACCTCACTACACCCTCCTTTCAGGTAGTTGTAGAGAGTAATAAGGTCTCCTCTCAGCCTCCTCTTCTCCAGACTAAACAACCCCAGCTCCCTCAGCCGCTCCTCATAAGACCTGTGCTCCAGATCCTTCACCAGCTTCGTTGCCCTTCTCTGGACCTGCTCCAGCACCTCAATGTCCTTCTTGTGGTGAAGGGCCCAAAACTGAACACAGGATTCAAGGTGCGGTCTCACCAGTGCCAAGTACAGGGGCACAAACACTTTCCTAGTCCTGCTGGCCACACTATTTCTGATACAGGCCAGGATGCCGTTGGCCTTCTTGGCCACCCGGGCACACTACTGGCTCATGTTCTACTGTCTGTCGACCAGCACCCCTAGGTCCCTTTCTGCTGGGCAGCTTTCCAGCCACTCTCCCCCAAGCCTGTAGCATTGCAGGGGGTTGTTGTGACCAAAGTGCAGGACCCGGCACTTGGCTTTATTGAACTTCATACAACTGGCCTCAGTCCATTGGTCCAGCCTGTCCAGACCCCTCTGCAAAGCCTCCCTACCCTCAAGGAGGTCAACACACCCGCTCAGTTTGATGTCATCAGCAAACTTACTGAGGGAGCACTCAATCCCCTCATCCAGGTCATCAATAAAGATGTTAAACAGGACAGGCCCCAAAACCGATCCCTGGGGAACACCACTGGTGACCGGCTGCCACCTGGGCTTAACTCCGTTCACCACAACTCTCTGGGCTCGGCCATCCAGCCAGAGTTTTATCCAGCAAAGAGTGTTCCTGTCTAAGCCATGAGCCACTAGCTTTTCTAGGAGAATGCTGTGGGACACGGTGTCGAAGACCTTGCTAAAGTCCAAGCAGACAACGTCCACGGTCTTTCCCTCATCCACTAGATGGGTCACCTGGTCGTAGAAGGCGATCAGGTTGATCAAGCAAGACCTTCCTTTCATGAACCCATGCTGGCTGGGTTTGATCCCCTGGTTGTCCTGTACGTGCCGTGTGAGGACACTCAAGATGAGCTGTTCCATAATCTTCCCCTGTGCTGAAGTCAGGTTGACAGGCCTGTAGTTTCCTGGGTCCTCCTATGGCCCTTCTTGTAGATGGGTGTCACATCGGCAAGTTTTCAGTCTTTTGGGACCTCTTCTGTTAGCCAGGACTGTTGATAAATGATGGAGAGGGGCTTGGCAAGCTCCCCTGCCAGTTCCCTCAGTACTCTTGGGTGGATCCCGTCTGCCCCATGGACTTGTGTGTACCCAGGTAGCATAACAGGTCATTAACTGATTCCTCCTGGATTGTGGGAAGGCTGTCCTGGTCTTTGTCTCTGCTTGTCAGTTCAGGGAGTTGAATATCCTGAGGATAACTAGTCTGACTATTGAAGACTGAGGCAAAGAAGGCATTAAGCACCTCAGCCTTTTCCTCATCATTGGTGACAATGTTCCCTCCTGTGTCCAATAAGGAATGGAGATTCTCCAAAGTTCTCCTTTTGTTTTTGATGTATTTGTAAAAGCATTTTTTATTATCTTGTACCACTGCAGCCAGGTTGAGTTCCAGTTTTTGCCTTCCTAATTTTAACTCTGCATGACCTGGCAAGATCCCTGTACTCTTTTTGGGTTGCCTGACCCTTCTTGCAGAGGTTGTATAGTCTTCTTTTTTCCTTGAGTTCCAGGAAAAGCTCTTTGTTCAGCCAGCCTGGTCATCTTCTCTGGCACTTTGTCTTTTTGCAGATGGGGGCAGCCTGTTCCTCTGCTTTTAAAACCACTCTCTTGAGGAGTGTCCAGCCTTGCTGGGCCCCCTTGCCCTTCAGGACAGTCTCCCAAGGGACTCTCCGAACCAGTGTCCTAAACAGTCTGAAATCTGCCCTTCGGAAGTCCATCTTAGTGGTTTTAATGGTACCCCTCCTTACTTCACCTAGGATCGAGAACTCTCTCATTTCATGGTCACTAAGTCCAAGACGGCCTTCGACCACCACGTCTCCCATCAGTCCTTCTCTGTTTGTGAACATCAGGTTGAGCAAGGCTCCTCCCCTGGTAGGCTTGCTTACCAGCTGTGTCAGGAAGTTATCTTCCACACACTCCAAGAATCTCCTAGACTGTTTCTTTTCTGCTGTGTTGTATTTTCAGCAGATGTCTGGCAAGTTGAAGTCTCCCACAAGAACAAGTGGGAGCGATTGCGAGACTTCTTGTGGCGGGTTGGCCCTTGGCTGGGGACCAAACCACACACACCCGCTCACACAGTCCCTGCCCCCACCCAATCATAGGGGAGAGAGTTAAAGAGGTAAATGGCAAAGAGGACTGACTGGGCAGAACCAGCCCGATTGGCAAATCCTCTAGTGTTGACTAGCCAAGCGGCTTCTGCTAAATGTGTATCCCAGTTTTTGGGGCAAAGGAAAAAAAAAAGGATGCATGGGACGGAATAATTGGTCAGTCTGCTTCTCAATCTTGGCCTAAAAGCAAATCCCAAGCTAGAAGAAGCCAGACTGTCTTCTCCCCCCGCCCCCTCCCCCCGGCTCTATCTGTGGAGAGGAGAGAGGCTGAATGTATTTGTCCTTGAGAGTATCCTAGCAATAACTATAAACGTTCTTTTCTTATCAGTTTTCTGCTGAGCAGGAATCCGCAACATAGCTTCTTGCTAACTATTTGTGAAGAGAAGGAAGAAAGAAAAAAAAAATTAACTCTCCTCTGCTTAATCCACGACACTTCTGCTTATAGAATGCCTCATCTGCTTACTCCTGCTGGGAGAGTGGCCTATAACACAGTCCCAGCAGGATATCAGCTTTGTTAGCCCTTCCCCTCATTCTTACCCATAAGCATTCAAATTTATCATTGTAATCCTTGATTTCTATACAATCAAAACACTCCTTAACATATAGAGCCACTCCACCTCCTCTCCTTCCTCGCCTATCCCTCCTGAAGAGCTTATAGGCATCCATTGCAGCACTCCAGCTATGAGTCTCATCCCACCATGTTTCTGTGATGGCCACTAGAACATTCACTTACATAAAATAGGAGAAAAAATTTTTTCCTTCTCTGGATGTGACTTGCAACAAAGGGCTGGCTCTACCATGTATTTTCAGGAGAAAGATCAGAACCAAAGTCTTAGCAGAAGGCAATTACCTGCTCGTAGTCCCAAAAGGACACATCTATTCTGCTGAGGTATCCACATGTAACAAGCTTACTTTGGTAGGTCCATTCCTAGCTACCCATTCTATCAAAATCACTTAATCCACTGCAGCAGTTTCCATCTGGCAGACAGACCAACTCCACTTTGCAGACTTGTCATTTGACCAGGGTAATGCAAGATGGCTATGATGGAAGTGATAAATGAGCTCAGTTCTTCCCAGTGCAATCCAGACACCAGAGCATCATCACTGTCTTTCCCTTCCTAGGCTTGAACTGTGGTTACTCTGATTCCTCCAGAAAAACCTTCCTGCCAGTCTTGTATTGGAGTTTTAGTTTATGATGGGTTTGCCCTTGGCTGGGGGCCAAACCACACACCCACTCACGCAATTCCCCCCACCCCACCCGAGGATAGGGGAGAGAATTAAAGGCATAAAGGGAAAAAAGAATTCATGGGATGAGATAAGAACAATTTAATAACTAAACTACAATAATATTGAAAATAATACTATATACAAATACACAAATGAGTGATACATAGTGATACTGCCCCCCCACCCAATGACCGAGGCTCAGTCTGTTCCCGGCTAACGATCCTGGAGCAGGGAGTGTCCCGAAACCTCACTCACGGAACGGAGATAGCAGTCTGAGCGACCCAGACCGAGAGCCACCACCTGGAGTGAGATGACCCGGATCAAAAGAGATCCGGAACCAAAAAGGGCCGATCTTCCTGAGGGTCCTCACCTATATACTGGGCATGATGTGTATGTTATAGAATAGATTATTGGCCACTTTGGGTCTCAATCCCGAACCTAAGAAAAAATCCTGGGCTAGTAACTGGGGCTGTGCTCCCTCCCAGCTTCTCCTGTTTGCAGACAGCCAGAGAAGCTGAAAGACTCTGTCAGCCACATAAGCATCATTTTTTATCAGCTTTCTTCTAAGCACAAATCCAAAACACAGCCTCTTGCTAGCTATTACGAAGAAGGTTAACTCTGTCTCAGCTTAGCCCAGGACATTCTCCACCCCTTATTCTACACCATTTATGTCATACTCAGATCCCACTGTTTTCCATTAATCTATGGACCACCCCTCCATAACTTTATTGAGTTCATTTAGTCTATGACTTTGGGGTCCATCTGTCATGGCAATCTTTCAAGGCAGGATAAAAATTATGCAGAGTCCACTCAGTTGGTAGAGCATGTTGTTGGATGCAGGAGATGGATGCTGTATAGTCTCTGTTGCATGCTGCGTCTGGAACTTACACTTCTGGTATACCCAGCACGGTCCATGTCCATGGTCTTTAAGTTGAGGATGTCAGTCTCGGGGAAGTTGCCAGACATCAATTCTGTTTCCATTCTTAATAGAATATCATTAGTATAATATATAACAATCATAGCAAGGATAATAGGCAGTGGCGGCAGGGTTATGCAGAAGCTAACACTGTACAACTAAATTTATCGGCCACCTTCACCCATCATTACATTCCCTTGAGGTACACATCGAACCTCACCGTCCTGCATTACCCACCAAGTACACCCAGGTCCTTGAGCAAAAGCAATCCCACAAGTGGTTTACCTTTACTCGAGGCAGGAATAAACCAGACTGTCTTCCCCAGCACATTCTTCTTTCGGGTCACTTGGTGGAGTGGGTTTACAATCTGACTGTAGTCTGGAATATGCGTTCTCCAGAAACCCACAATGTCTAGGAAGGCTTGTGTTTCCTTCTTGTTTGTTCGTGGCGACATGGCTGTTATTTTATTGATCACATCCATTGGAATGTTATGCCATCCATCTTGCCATTTTATTCCTAAAAACTGAATCTCTTGTGCAGGTCCCTTGACCTTGTTTCATTTGATGGCAAAGCCAGGTTTCAGGAGGTTTTGTATTACTTTCTCTCCTTTCTCAAAAGCTTCTCCTGCTATGTTGCCCCACATGATGATGTCACCAATGTATTACAGGTGTTCTGGAGCTCCATCCTGCTCCAGTGCATTCTGGATCAGTCCATGGCAAATAGTGGGGCTGTGTTTCCACCCTTGGGGCAATCAATTCCAGGTGTACTGGATGCCCCTCCAGGTGAAAGCAAACTGAGGCCTGCACTCTTTAAAAAAGGCACAGACAGGGCTTTCAGGGCAGTAGGTTTGAAATTTCAACTGGAAAATGACACAGGAAAATATTTTTCAACTGGAAAATGAGACTTCCTCTAAAGTTTTTTGGCACAACTGAAAAAAAAAAAAGCATTAAGAAAAATTCCAATGCAGTGAAAAGTGTTAGGATGCAGTAGCTGGTAACTCACTGGTTTCAGTGGTGCCAGTGGTGTTACTCTTCAAAATGTCTGTTATTTTCAGAAAAAAAGCTTAAAATTTTAAAGGACAGGAGACCCTTTTCACTTCCAAGTGCTAACATTTTGGACAAAGGCTGATGATCAGTTACATGTGTATTAAGTAACTTGCTGTTTATTACAATACAATATGAGCTACCACACTAGGACATTTAAAAAATATTAAATGGAAAAATATTGTAGATTATCCTTGTCTGGATGTGTAAGTGCATGCACGTGGGTAATCTGATGTGGTTTTAAGCAGCACTAACAGAAGACCAAATTCAAACCTTGAATCCCTTGAGTTGTTAACAAAAGAGCCGAGATTTGAGTTTTTACACAATGACTTGTTTCTTGAGCAAGTACAGTCATTTAATGAGTTTAATATTATTCTGTCTTTTTAAAGGGTTTTCAAGCTTTCTCATTTGTTTCCTCTCTTCTTACCCTCATTTATAAGCTGGCAAAAAGCATGCAAAGAATTTGAGGCAATCCCTAAACTTAGAGTAAATGGCTAGCCTTGGAGCATTTCTCATCAATGCTAGAAATTCAGTCCAGGACAGTGAAACCGACAAGTCAACCCTCCACGATGACAGAGGAAGGCTTTGAAAACAAAAAGAAAAAGAGTCACTTATGAATCTCCTTTTTTTTTTTTTTGATATAAACAAGAGAGGTCATGTCTTTCTAGCCTATGTAGCCATTCATTCCAGTTACAATCTCAGCTGTGAAAAGTCTGTGGGGAAGTATGTACAGGCAAGAACACTCATTCTGTTGCCAGGGGAATGGGAATAGTTGAGCTTATATTTGATCTTGCCCATCATACCTCGTACTTTTCGTCTGTTGTCATGCCGCATCACACCATCATGACAGAGTAAGCTGTCTGAGCATCTTGACCCAGCTACTGCTGTCCCTCTATGCTCCCCCACCTGGTCACCGACAGCCTTTCCAGAGGTACTAGAAGCGGGAATCTTTTCGGACAATACTTCACAAGGCTATTTATAGAGCAAATTGTTACAAAAATAGCTCTGGAGCTGACATGTATTTTTCTTCTCTAGGGTAAGAGATGACCTGTCCCTCCCTGCAGTGCTCTCTGCAGGCTGACGCTTCCTGAACTCAATCCATATGTTGCAATTTCTTGACTCTGATCCAAGTTTTACTGTAACAAACACAAAAATGCATATTTTACCCTCAATAAGCATCTCAAATGCTGTTCCAGCAACTGATCTTTGCACTTTGTGGAAGCAGGTGTGACATGCTGTATGACTGAAAGAGCTAGTAGTTATTCTCTCTCTTAGACAATTAAAAGCATAGCACTTTATAGGGATGCTTGTGACACTAGCCTGTGACTTTTCTATTTCCTTCTGTAGCAAATTGAAAGATTTAATAATTTCCCAACCTCTCCCTGCATTCAAAGGCTTTTTATGGAGTATGAAATGGCTGTAAAAGAAGGACTTGGAAAAAAAAAAATACCTAGACAATTTTCCTGTTCAGGAAAGACATGCTGGGAGAGAGCAAGTCCTACTTTATGTTTTTTCTGACTGTATTTTCATGGTCCTTACTGAGTGATGTTATCTGAAGCAAAATATCACATGCTATGCAGTCTTCCATGTGCCAAGTCTCATGGTAGATAAGCAACTCCTTCTTCTTGATGTTTCACCAGGCATCTGAAAACTCATAAGACATTTGGTAGTGGAACATTTTTCAGTGGAAGATGCACAAACCCCAGAACTTCCTTTCTTCTGATGGATGGAGATCCACAAGTGACAGCTTCAGACCATATCGATTTGCTCAGATTTTACTGAGCTGTTAGGAATAAGTCAAAGGGACTCTTCAGTGCTCTGAGGTGGCAAACTACATTAATCTGAGCTATGTTGTGGTTTTATTTTTTACTTTCTTAGACAGAAAGAATCATAGAAGTGTTGGTTGCATGGGACTTCTGAAGGTCACCCGGCCTCCCACTTGAAATGGGACTATTGCCAACACTAGATGAGGTCAGTGATGGATTTCTCTAGCTGAGTCTTGAAAATCTCCAAGGACAAAGATTCCTCAGTCTTTCTGGGTTACTTCTAACCTGCACCTGCCTCCTGTTGAAGAAGTTTTTCTAATGTCCAGTATGAAGCCTCTGACCCACAACCTGTGGCCAGTGTCGTCTGTTAGCTAGCCTGGCACTACCTAGAAGAGTTTGTCTCTGCTGTCCTTGTAATGGCTCTTCACACTGTTGTCAGCTGCTCTTAGATTGTCTCCTCTTCCTCACACCAATCAAGCTCAGATTCTTCATCTTCTCCCTGTACGTGATGTCCTCTAGACCTAAGACTCTTTTGGTGTCCCTCCACTGCAGCTCTCCAGCTTCTCCACACCCCTCTTGAACGTGGGACACAAAACCAGACATAGTATTCTGCAGTCTGCTGACCACACTCCCTCTCAGGAGTAACTCAAGATGAAATTATTAATGATGAGGGCTCTGTCAGCTCACCTTTGATGTGGCCTTCACTGCAACGTTCAAGTTTATTTCAACAGGCAAAAGGAAATGAAATTTGTTCCTTTGCAAGGACACACAGCGTGGAGGGTTGGTCCTTGGCTGGGGGCCAAACCACACACCCGCTCACACAGTCCCTGCCCCCACCCAATCCTAGGGGAGAGAATTAGAGAGGTAAATGGCAAAGAGGACTCGTGGGTTGAGATAAGGACAATTTAATAACTAAACCACAATAATATTGGAAATAATACTATATACAAATATGCAATGTGATACACAGTGATTCTGCCCCTCCTCACCTGATGACCAAAGGCCCAGCCCACTCCCGGCCAATGACCCCGGAGGAGGGAGGGAATGGGTGATACACAATGATACTGCCCCCCCCCCCCAGAAAGGCTCAGCCTATTGCCAGCTAATGATCCCCAGAAACTGAATCACGATTCCCCCAAAAGGGGGGGGAAAAGGGGGGGGGGTGCGCTGCTCCCGGAGGCACTCACGGAACGGAGATAACAGCCCAAGCGTCCCAGGCCAAGAGCTGACCGAAGCAGGGGAAAAAAAACAGCTAATGATCCCCCTGGAGAGGGAGGATCCCAAAACTCACAGAACGGAGATAACGAGCGTCCTGGGCCGAGAGCTAACAGCGCTTGTGAGGGGGGAAAGGCCTTGGAGGAGCGAATGTAGGCACCCGAAGCGAGATGATCTGGAGCCAAAAGGAACTGAAAAAAAGAGCTATCTCCCGGAAGGGTCCTCACCTATATACTGGGTATGATGTGCATGGAATGGAATAATTGGTCAGTCTGCTTCTCAATCTTGACCTAAAAGCAAATCCCAAGCTAGAAGCTGGACTGTCTCTCCCCTCCGCCACTCTGTCTGTGGAGAGGAGAGAGGCTAAATGTATTTGTCCTTGAGAGTATCCTAGCAATAACTATAAACGTTCTTTTCTTATCAGTTTTCTCCTGAGCAGGAATCCACAACATAGCTTCTTGCTAACTATTTATGAAGAGAAGGAAGAAAGAAAAAAAATTAACTCTCCTCTGCTTAACCCACGACACACAGAAAAAAATCTAACAAAATTAAATAGGCCAGTGGCATCTTTCATAAGAGTTAACATTTGGATCTCCATGTTCTTCTGACTTCTCATGGTCTTTTGTCTTCTAGTATAATTAGGTTGGTGGTTTGGGAGACTTTTAGCTCTGCGTACCTGACTGCTTATTCTGTATGAATGGATCTGCTTATTGAGAGGTCTATTTATCCACCTGTATGGAGGCATTTGCCACCAGGGTGTCAGGACAGGGGTAGAGTGCTATATGCATGTCTAGGGAAAATCGACTAATGTCAGTGTAATTCCAGTAAGGATCAACTCGGCACTGGTGACTGCAAGAAGGAAATTTCAGCCAGCAAGATACATGCATGTTTTCTAGTACAGGTCAAAGGGAGGACTAAGCACATTCTGACTAATTTCAGAGTTGGATATTCAGCAGAATGCCATGTTCTCTTCAAGCCTCAAATAAATGCTATACAAAGAGTATACCTGTTCTTGTTTAATTGTTTGGTTTTTTTTAATTAGTCTCTTTGTGTGCCTTTTCACAACAAATTTTGGTAAACACAGGAAATGGGATTCATTATTCTATATAATACTTTTTTAATAATTTTAACAGAAAGGCTTTATATGCTTACGGTTCTATCAAAAAATGTGGCTAAAAATAGAAATGGTTTCCTCTCATCAAGGAACGAATCAGCCAAATGTTATTGCTAAAGAAAATATAAGTCACATTGGATTACCACCTGACATGACCAAAGCTAAACTACTGTCCACTTTAAAGCAAGAAAAAGATCAAATTATCACAGATTTATGAAATATATTTAGAACTTGTGATGGGTTAGCCCTTGGCTGGGGGCTGAAACCACCCGCTCACACAATTCCCTCCCCCCCCACATTCAAAGATAGGGGAGAGAGTTAAAGGGGTAAAGGGAAAAAAGGACTCGTAGATTGAGATAAGGACAATTTAAAAACTACAGTACAATAATATTGAAAATAATACTATATACAAATATACAAATGAGTGATACACAGTGATACTGCCCCCCCCCCACCCCCCTCCCTGATGACCAAGGCTCAGCCTGTTCCCAGCTAACTATCCTGGAAGCAGGGAGAGTCCCGAAAAAACGCAGTCATGGAACGGAGATAACAGCCTGAGCATCCCAGACTGAGAGCTGACCGGGGTGTGGGGGGGAAGGCCTTGGGAGAGTGGCCACCTGGAGTAAGATGATCCAGAGCCAAGAGAGATCTGGAAACCGAAGGGACCCAGAACAAAAAGGGACGATCTTCCAGAGGTGAGGGTCCTCACCTATATACTGGGCATGACGTGTATGGTATGGAATAAATTATTGGCTACTCTGGGTTTCAGTTCTGAACTTAAGATCAAATCCTAGGCTAGTAACCAACTCTGCTTCCTCCCTAGTCTGCCGACCTTGGCAGCAGCACAAAACATGGCTTCTTATCAGCTTTATTCTGAGCACAAATCCAGAACACAGCCTCTTGCTAGCTATTATGAAGAAAGTTAACTCTGTCTCTACTTAACCCAGGACAGAACTACATTAACTCCCTTCCATTCTTTCATAACACAGTGAAAAGGAAAAAGTTACACTTCAGTGAAGGAATTGTTTGTAGCTCAAAAGGAGTTAAAACCAAAGAAACTCAGAAAAGTTCAGAGTCACAACTCAAAGACCAAAGGAAGGAAGTTAACTGTTAGAAGAGGATGAGTTAACATTTTGATGCAATTAATTATACAAAGCATGAATGTAGTTTTGAGGTATGCCTGCACTCAGGATTCTAAATTTACACGTATTTTCACCATCAGATGAAGTTTTTCAAGATGACATAACCAATTTGGAAAAGTCTAAGATTCACTGAACATAAAGTTTACTCTGTTAAAATGCCTCTGCTGATCATAAATAATTTGGTTAAATTTGATCCTTTTTATATAAAATTTGCATAAATGTTGTTCCATTAATATAGATACCCAACCTGCTAGGAAATCTTAATGACCCAAAAATCATAGTGCGTAAAATAGAAATAACATTCCCTATATGTATTTTTATATATTTATATATATACATACATACATATACATATATTTGCACTTAGAACTTTATTTATTATATAAATCAAGCCACCAGTTTTGAAAGTAGTTCCTCAGAATCAGTCATAAGTTTTTAAGCACCCACCACACCATATACATGTGGTCTTCAATCCATTCTTCCACTCTTTCACCAGGATGTCTGCATTTGGCTAAAGCTGAGGAGCAGCATCTGCATTTTCTAAATGCTCAGCATGCCTTTTGTTTATTTGGACCCTGTCTTCTTGGCAGACGGAGAGGTTGCCTCAACTATTTGGAGAATTTAAGACAGGGAAGCTGGCATGGGTGTCTCCATGAGCTCTGGGAGCTAATGCAACTTGAAAGGGTGGCCCAAATTGTTTAGGGATTTATAGATCTCAAGTTATCACCATCTTACAGACTATATCTGCAGCTGAAATTTGCAGGACTCCCTACATTAGGAGCAAAATCAAATGATCAGGCAGCATATTAGGAATAGGAAGAGTATGTTTCTTGGAATAACAGTGTTAAATGCAAAATTTCCTATCCATAAGCCACTATCATCATCCCACAAAGGTGAAGTAACCTCTGGTCTCTGACACAGCACCTGGAGCTGATCCATAAAGTGTCAGGACAAGACAAAGCAATATTGCAAAGCATGTGTTGGGTATTACAATGCTGTGGTTTAAACTCAGAAATAATTTGTGTAATTTTGCATCTGTACCTCTTTCTAATCAGTTGACGTGTTGCTTGGTGTATCCTGACTGGGAAAAAGCAATTAGGTTAGAAGGAAAGGATGCCTGGAACTTATTAATTCATTCAAGTTAGTTCCCCACAAATAAAGAAATACATTCTCTCACGTATGATGGTAGGTAATTTTTTTTCTCTTCTAGGAACCACCACCTTTCCCAGAAGAGAAGAGTCCAGCTGTAATTAATTGTAACACTGGTCTCACACCAAGTAAGGATAACAATATTTCACAAAAATTTTACTTCTTTTTTTTTTAGATCAGTAAGAGCAATATGATGGTGTTGAGTTTGTCTGCAAAACAATCAACAATAGGACTTACAGTATTTTTAAGGAAAAACAAAATGTCAATAGTCTTATATTTTTAATAATGATCTTATTGCTGTAATCTTGGCAGCCTTGATGTGTATTAGTTTCTTTGCTGACAATATCAGTGGACCCAAAATATTTACTGTATGTGGGTTCTGCTGAGCTCAAGTGGAATGTGTGGGGTCACAGTACATGTATTTCTAATTTTAGTATTGTTGTTTTGGGACAACTGCTGTGTATAAGCCTAACTTGCTATACATCTGTAGTAATTTTATGTGAGAAACTACACACTCACACAAAAATAATTATTTTAACCCAGTCTATGCATCACACAATATTCACTTTCACTGGTCATTCTCTTGCTGATGGAGTGCTCCTGCTATTTACAACAGAACTCCTGTTGACGCTGCTAAGAACAAGAAAGAAGCTGCTTGGCTTTGTGGCAAGCATGGCAATAACTGGTTGATTTTTAAGGGCCTGAATAATACAATTAACACAAGACAAAGCAGGGAAGCTTAGACTGACCTGCACTGCAGCACGCATCTGCCATATGCGTGGGTGACAAAGGGCAGGGGGATGCTATGCAGGTAATAATTTTACTCCTTTACAGATTAGTGCTTCCTTTCTCAGTGGTCTGCCTTAAACTAAAAGTGCTACATACTGGAGAGAAGCGATGGTGTTGGCAAGCATGGAAATCACTCTGTTGCTTTATAAAGTCCTGAAAAGGAATAAACCCATCTTAATGAGAGAGAATGGCCACTCCATCGATAACAGGTAAACCTGACATGCTGTTTTCAGCAAGAAACATTGCTGGAAAGCCTAAAGAAATTTCAGCCTAATGCCTTGCTTTCAAGTACTGCCCTCTTTTGCTTTGTGTGGTCATTCTGATGAAATCTGTGTGACTAGTTTTCCACCTGCTTTTAAATAAGGAGGCATAACACCTTAGGCTTCCCAAAGAACAAACATCCAAAAATCTCTTGCTAGAGAGCACAAAATTCCCAAAGGCTCACTCCTCCCAAAAGATGACCAAGGCCTTCCCAGGTCATAGTAAACCTAGCAGTGATCTGTGTTCTCTAACTGATTAGCCTTTTATTTAAATTTTTAGTTGTTCACTACAAGCAGCTATTAGCACCATTCCATTTGTAAAAGAAATAAGTTATAAAGTCCAAATCCTGTAAGCTAAGGCCCCCATACCCTCTCCCCACTTCTGTTGCAGGTCTATCACTATATGGACCCATGCAGGCCACTTGAGAGTATTTTAAAAAGCTTTGATGCAGTTTGTTTGACAGAAACTATGATCTCTGTTATTATCATAATTTTCTGATGCTGACCTCTGACCTATCTCCTTTACTTTTTCTCTAAAACCTGAAACGTTTATTTAGATGCCTATGTAATAAGATGTCTTAATGTTTGGTTTCAGATTTGCCCCACTGAAAATACCACCTTGCAACTGGAGATGTTGAAGTAGTTTTCCAACATCATTACATGCTGGTAAGGCAGTAGCAGGCCCAGGAAAATAATACTGAAGGAAATTTTTCAACTCACAATGTGAGGCTGAGACCTTCTTACCTCATTGGGGCAAAATAAGGTTATCATAGCAGCTGTCCCATCTGCTTATAGTTTAACACATTTTCCCTGTCAGACCTGACAGCAGTTGCAGCCTTATCATTGAGATGTCGCTGAGGAAAATCCTTCTAAACATGAAAACATTAAAGGGGTAGGGTTGATAGGTTTCCTTTCAAACACAAAACCAGAGGACCATCTTTCAGTCCAGTTTTACCCCTGCAGTGTGAGTTAAAAATCAATGAGATTTTGCATAAGTTCGAGCACATCTGGGAAGAGCAAAAGGTGGCATTTCTGAATCCTGCCTGCCCTCTCTCATTTACATTGTGGGAAAAGAGCATTTTCCAAGCAAGCTCATAACAGTTTGGGGATCCAGTTTTGTGTATTTTTCTGCCTGAAGGGTAGAGGACAAGCCTACAGACTGAAAGAGAGCTAGCACAGGGCTGCAAGTTAGTATATAATGTAATTGCCAATGTAATTTTTAAATTACATCACTTGAGACCTGCTTACAGGGATATGCTTTACCAAATGAACCTCTGTGAATCAGAGGCAGCCTGTCTTTCACCACCTAGCATACCCCACTGGAATGCAACTCACGGATTTTAGCAAATTTTTTTTTAAATTGTGTTTTTAGCACCAGATTGAATATGATCAAATCCCCTCCAGCTCCCAAATGCTCCTCTAGCTGTTCTCTGTGTTTTCCTGCTGGAACCAATGCCTGATGCACATTCTCAGACTTACTGATGAGTCACCCAACACAGGAGGACGTGGGGACGGAGCCTTGCCCACTGGCCCGCGCAGCTGAAAACCAATACCAGTTGCTATTTAGATCAACAGCAGAAATGCCAGTGTATTTGCGACACTTTTAAGGACAGTTCAGGAAGCTAGAAGTAAAAAAAAATAAATACATATATTCTTCTTCCCTGATGTAATGCTGGATTTGCAGTGTTTACAAACAGCTGTTGAAACAGCTCCGAGCTCCGAAGAAATATGTGACACATCTGAGAATCTGACAGTCAAACCCAACATTTGTTCCAGTGCATCCCTTCTAAGGCTTGGCGTAACAGGAGACATGGTCCTCATGGTATTTGTCACCGCGGCAGCTGTGTGCATGGCAGTGGCAATCGCTATTCGGTTACTTGCTTGGCTACTTCTGCAAGTAGAAAGTGAGCCCGCAGAGACAGGAATTCAGACAGCTTTTGCGGCAGCCAGCAAAGAGCAGGGAGCGAAGCCCACTGCAAAAAATAATGGTATAAATAGTGGAATAAAGAGAGGATTCAGCAGGGGTCCACATAGCAACTTGGGTATTAAAGGCAACAGCAACACGTCTTGGAAAAAAGGGTTGCAGCAGCCTCATTTCTGACTCCAGCAGGGTTTTAGGAAAATGGCAGTCCCACACCGACCAGAACCCTGCACCTCTGCTGCACCACGTCTGTTCTTCCAGCCGCTTTCTTGCTCACTCCGAGGTCCTGCAAACAGAACTGGCATTTGCAATCCCTGCTAGGGCTGAAGGCAAGTGCAAAGAGCTGAGATCTCTTTCCCAGAGAAGTACAGCACAGTGTTAGGAGCAGAAGCAGCTACATGAGCAGCGCCATTTTGCCTCAGGAAAACATCCTATACAATGCAAAGTGGGCACACAGCTACATGGAAGCTGTTTGATTAAGAAAATGCTTCAAACTAACTGAGCTGGCTCAAGTACAGGATGAGTTCCAAGGCACAGAACGTGTTAGGAGGGGAAGTGGCTGTGCACAAAAAAAATACCAGGCTTTTCTCAGCTGTTTCCAGCAGCAGCTACTGGGTCTAACCTTGAGGTTTAACTGAGTTGTAAACTGTTGTTCCTACAGTACTTCCACATGAATCGATGGCAATGTCCCCTGCAGGTAGTGGTATTTTAATTTTATTTTATATTTTTGGACAGTGCTCTTAAGATACCATCTTGAGGTTAAATTCTTTATAGAACATCAATGGCTTATGTTTGCACCACCAATGAAACCCTATAGCTTTTAAAACACACCGAAAAAAAGATGCCCAGCGTCTTTTTGCATAAGTAAGGTTTAGAGCAAATAGATGTCAGGACTCGGGAATATTTTCACTTTTATCCTGTTAAACTTTACAAGTTTTAGCTATGCTTCTGAATTCTTCAGAGAAGCTTCGAAATTCACAAGTTCATATAATTCACAGAGCATCTGTTGTGAAAAATAAAGAGATTGTGACTTCTAATTTAAATAACTAAGATTTCCATTATTAAAAATAAAATCCTTGTTATTTAAAATAAAGCCCAGAATAGTCAGCATGGTAGAAACATAAAAAAAAGCAACCAAAAAACCAACTAACTTAGAAGTTTCAGAATAAGCAAGGAATTGGTATGAATTGGAAGACTATGTAGTCCATTAGAATTATTTCTGTGTGCAACACGCTATCAGAAATTAGGTATCTAGCTGCTGTTGAAGCTTGTAGGAGTTATGCACCTAGGTTTGTATACCAAGTACCAAATGCCTATTAAAGTATCCTTTAAAGTAGCTAAATTCCAATAAAACCAAAACAACAAAATCCTTTTCAAGAACTATGCCTCAGTGACCTCTAGGGATTCTGAAAATCTTCTAATTGTAAGGTGTTTAACTGGGTATCAGAAGAAACTCTTTAATAGATGGAGAGCATAAGGGGAGAAGAGGATGAAAAAAGGGTGTTTGGGGAATAGAGGACCTGTTCTTGGCAGAGGAAACTTCTGAAGGAGACTAAGAAGCCTGAAGACGTGGGTGACAGTCAGTGACATGCGCCTGTTTCAATTGCATTTGAGGTTTGCTCAACCCCTTGTGTGTTGAAATTGGAGAATAAATTTGCATGTATCAAATTCAGTGTGAATTTTTCACAGTCCTAGTTCAATAATCTAACTTTCCCAAAGCTCGTTTTTGTTAACAGCCTCTTGTTGAGCATCTCTCACGCAGAGATCTCAAAGCTTTATAAACGATGCTCTGTGAGGCTGGTTTCCCTTGGCAGACTGCAAACGGGGACGTAAAGTGGTATATTTTTGATTTTGACTTCCCCTAGATCACCCAGAGGGAAATGGCATGGTTGGGACGCTGGTCTTCCAGTGTCCCATAGTCACAAAATGCCATGCCAACATGGACACCCTCTCAACAACGTATGTTAGGTAAAGTGTATTCTTATTTACATATGCAGAAATAATCCCAAAATAATGCCAGTCTTATCAGAAGTCACACATCCTGGAGTGAATTAGCAAGCAGGAGATCCTTGTTACTCCACTATTCTTTGCCAGATGGGCTGTTCTGACAGATTTCTTATAGGTATGGAGAATTAGGCTTTTATAAGGGCTTCATCCATAACATTTTTATTCTTTCTTAAATAATAAAATTTTATTCTTTCTTAAATACTCCCATATTGACAGATACTTCAGCCATGCTAAGGGAACACCAATTTAAAATGAGGTGATGGTATGCTGAGGAATGTCTGCTTAGCAAGGCAGGGACTGCTGGTTTAACAACACAAACGAAGTTTTTCAAAAGATGTTTTAAAGGTAAATGTGGACTGAGGTAAGAACCACCCTAAAAGGATTGGGATAAGGAGCTTGTGATCAGTTTAAAAGTTACTCTGGAAAACCAAAAAGACCAACCTCAGAGCTTCCTGTCAGTTGAAGAAACAATATTTAAATAAAAGTGCTAGGCTTTATTTCTGGGGTTTTTCTGCACTTCTGCACTGTGTATAAAATATTCCCTTTGGCTACTATGTGAGCAGCAAATTAGGTAAAGAATTTTGTGTAAGGTTCAGGAAAATCTCTGTATCTCTACCCTATTTCTGCCAAAGCTGCCTACAGTCAACCTATAACACTCTTCGCTACTGCAAAACCTCGTCGTAAGCATGGGTCTTGTGCTCACTTAGGTCAGACATCCACAGCCAAGCAATATTCATGTCCGTTGCTGGAATATTTTGAGAGATAAACGTTAGATTCTCACGTCTATGTTTCTTTTCTTCATTATTGCTTCCTAAGTTGTCATGGTTATCTTCTGACACCCTCTCCAAATTCTTTTTCTGTTTAACAACACCTGTACTCTTTTTTTTATCCTGAATAAACAGGCTGCTTGAAACTGGAAGTGGTGGGGGGGGGGGGGGGAAAAG